>PVJX010021140.1:0-32334 GCA_004027295.1 Dolichotis patagonum
CTGTCTCTATGAATTTGCTTCTTCCTAATTGCTGGGCCCAACTACCAGAGTTTCTCACTGAGTTCCAGGAACGCGCAAGAATTTGCATTTGTTAGCATTGATTCTTTTCTGTGACGCTTCTGCTGCCAGTCCAGAGCTGTGGACACTTTTACTCTGCTTTGGAGGACCTGGCTTCCTACTAAGTTTTCATCACATCTCCTGCACACATTAGGGGTCCAGAAAAGGTCAGTAACAAATGGATTGATTACACTCAACTACCCAGAGATGGACACATGAGTTCTTTTAAAAAATGCAGTTGCCTCGGCTCTACCATAGACATAGAGAATCTCAGGGCGTGGATCCAGGCATCAGTGCTGTTGAAACTGTCCAGGTGATTCTATTAGGAAAGCAGGGTCCAGAATCATTGGGTTAAGGAAGAAAGCTGTAGAATGAGAATCCAAAAGTGAAAATGGAAATCAGAGAGACAAACATTTCCAGGGACTGCACCCCTGGATTTTTGTAGAAACGCCTTTGTGACCTAAACACAATAATTCTTTGCCAAACCCCTCCCAAGTGTGTTTTGTAGGGACTTGTTATGCTGTTCTCAGAGATTTGGATTCACGGGAAAAGACTCTCATATGAGAGCTGACCTCTTCCTAGCCAACTTCCCCTCAGGCTATTATTTCTGGACATCACCTCCTATTTCCATAAGTGTACAAAGTTATCTTCAGGTGTATACTGTGGTTCTCTTTTACCCTTCCTGTAAATCACAGATCTTGGCATTTTCTCAATGATTTTGCAATATGGGATTTTTTTCTTTATTTGTTGATTTAAATTAGAAAACCCCTTGGTCTGCATACAGCCTTCCCCTTTAAATTAAACCTGGCTAAAGTTTTATGCTGCAAAGGAATCTGCTGCCAAATTTTCCTACTCTAGAGAACTGAATTGTGGCAGTCATAGCTGTAGGCACAACTATTATTGTTAATTGCACAAATTATAGTCTACAGGATTGTACCAACCATGACTCAGCTTTCTGCATTCAGTTAGCATTCTGCAATGAGATAAATGCAGAATATGAGGCTAAATATTTAGAAACAGCCATGGCAACCTGATAATGATGTGATACCCAAGTGTGTCATTCATAGAGCCATCTTTATAAATGGGGGATTCACCAGGAATTATTGATCTGGCAGCAAGTTCAAGGCGAGAGAGCGCTGGGTGAGGGCTGCATGGTAGGGTTGCATTCTGGTCTGTGATTAAGCTCAGACACTCTGTCTCACTTGTTTACCCTAATGGGAATGTATGGCATTTTGTTGCAGATTTATTTTGTGTTTCCCTGATGACTAGTAACATTGAAAATTCTTTCCTTATATTTATTGGCACTTTGTGTCTACTATTTAAGTACCTGTTCAAGGGCTTTGCCAGTTTCCCTATTGGATTTTCAGTATTTTTCATAATGAAGAATAGGAGTTGTGTTAATATTCTGGAAATTTTTTGTTGAATATATGGTCAATGGAAATTTTTTTTAAAAACCCTAAAAACCAGAAAGGTCTTTTACTCTGACAGCAGAAGAAACAAGGTCACTGAAGATTAACCTTGACCCATCCATAACAATAATTTGTGGGAATCGTTTTGAAGATCAGAGAAATGAGTTAGAAACTGACCCACAATCAGGACTCTTCAAATCACAAATATTAGATGCCTGGTTCTTTCTAAATATATCAGCTGGCAGAACTGGGATAAATTCAGGGATAGTTAGACTGAGGTGTTCAAAGCCCTCTCACCCTGACTTCTTGCTCTGCATTCTTTGTGTTGGCCTCACTCCTTGGCACTTCTCTCTCTTGCAGACAATCACCCTCAGAAGCTTAGACTTGGCGTGTTTTTTGGTTGATTCAGCGAGAAGTACTGTATGCCCTGCAATGACTACATAAGTCTCCCCAAAACACTGGCAGCCACCATTCTTGCATTACAAACCCACCAAGAGACAAGTCTGAATTTTGAACCACCCTGTATTAGGGGAGTCAGAAAGTATAAACTTCAGGAGTCACTTCTCAAAGGGCGAGGTACAGGATGGACCCACAAATAACAAATTTCCACTACCTCAACGGCAAAGGCCAAAGAGAAACTTGGACAGATTTTGAAGAGAGGAGAAGAGATGTTTCATGATTGGTGTGCTCGAGAAGGATACATATGGTGTTACTGGGTGCAGGGAGTACGCCAGGACCAGAGGTAAGGAGAAACTTTAGATAAATGTATGTTAAAATAATTTATATAGCTTCATTTTTGTCTCATTCACTTATTTGTTTATGTATTCATGTGACTTTTTTCCTTGATACAGCAGATTACACCGAGGGCCTTGTACGTGCTAGGCAAGTACTGCACCACTGAGCTCTACCTCTAGGCATCGTGCAGTATTTGTTGAGCCCCAATCCTTTAGCCAAACTTCCCTACTCTATAGTATTACTCTATAAATAGGGCAGATAGAGTCTCTGACCTTATGGACCTAATAGTTCAGTCAGGAAGATTTCCCAAAAGTATTTTTTCTCCCCTAAAAAAATAACATAGCCTTATTCTGTGATGGCAACACCGATGGGGCTGGGCCATACTAGTAACTCAAAGATCAGCTGTTTCTATCATGAATCAGCCCTCCCATCAGAGACCAAGGGATGAGATAATTCTGCTAATTCAGAGGCATGGAATTTATGCCTGAGCTTTCTGAAAGCTGAGGAAAAAAGGAAAAGCTGGTGAATTACTTTACTGTCATTGATGCCAGCACATGTGGAAAGACAAATATTTTCTTAGTGCAGGTAGTTGGAGGAATTTAAGTGGATCGATATACAGAATTTACTGAGTAACATCCTAAAATCATGGTCCCACCCCCACTGAAAAAATGACCAGGGTTCTCACGCAGGTATTTCAGACAGTAGCATTTCTTGCCTCCTCTCCTCATCAATCATGGGATCAGAATGACATCACATCCCTGGGCAAGAAATGATTTTCAGGATGGTTTTAAAGACTCCTTTAAACAGAGACTTGACTTTTTCTTTTTGTTTCTAGAAACCTCTGATTTGGCTTGAATATATACATGACTTTGACTCCTGATACTGTATTTGTTGACACAGCCATTCTCCTCTTCCCTCCCTGCTACGGTTTTGTCCACTTCCCATTGGCCTTTTCTTGTTCTGTACCCCTGGTGTCTACCACTCTATACTTCAGAGGATGAATATGATAGGAAAGTCTGGATGAAGGACAAAGAGAAGGGAAAAGCAGGAAGAGAAAGGAGGAGATGTATCTCCAAAGAGGAGAAGAAAGTGAACACTGCCAGAGAGGTCCCAGATCTAGCCGAGAGGCCAGTTTGTCCAGTCTAGTCAAGTGTGGGCAGTCAGTAATGCGGGGAGATTTCAGGGAAGCCGTTCAGGAAAGTGTGAGGAGCCAGTGAGCGGAATAAATTAAAGATTGCTCTGTATTAAAAAGACTTTAAGAACTTAGCATGTTCAAAAAACAGAAAGAAAATCAATGTCCCACAGAGGCTTCCTTCAGTCAGTTATGATGGAGAGATGGGGAAGTTCGTAGTTTTGCCCACAGACTCTTTCTATTGCTCCATCAAGAATTGAGGAGGTCTCTAGGGTTGCTGTACAAGGTTAGGGAAGGCCAGGGTTGGTGGGCATGGTCATCTTATCTCTGTCTTCAGCAGGCTTGTGCAGGGCAGATGGGATGGGAATGAAGGGCAGTATGTCCTTCTGGGTAACTAAGGCCGTTTTGAGTTCTCTCATATCCCTGGGCATTTTCTACTTTTGATCGGCCCACCTTACATCATGTCAAAAATAGTAAAGCCAATCACATTATAGCAAAATCTATAATAATTTTTTTTGCTGTAAAAAAACTTCAAATAATTTCTATGATTTTGCTTTTGAAACTAGAGGACTCTAAGTAACTCATTTATGTTGTGATTAGCCATGGTTTCTCAGGTTTTGCAGCTAACAGTGCATGGCAAAGCAGGAAAATCTAACTTATAAGTTGCATTCAAATGCTGTAAAACATTAATGCATACTAAATTTATTAAGTAATGACATTGATATATAGTAATAAAGCTTTTACTTATTTTGACTTTGCACTTTTAGTATTTTTGAGCCAATAATATTTTAGTTTTTGACGACTTTTTTTAGCTCTTGCAAAGACTGCAGGCCCCAGGCAGCAGGTCAAGGGCTCGAGGGGCACAGTGGCCTCAGAAGCAAAGCCTGGCATGTGTCAGGTGGGACAATCTTCTCTTAAGATGTCAGGGATTTGAAGATAAAAGAGCACAATAATTTTGCTTGGGAATTCAGGGCTCACTAAAGCCTTGCTAAGAAGGGGTGGTACATTTTCTTAGCCACTTGTCAGGAAAGAGTTCTTGTTTGGGTACCAAGATTTGAAGTGATAGACTAACACTGGTGTCTTGGTTAAGATCTGGATAATTGGGTAACATGAACATCCACCATTTGAATGCTCAAGAACTTAGTTTCCTCATCTAAAGAAACGGGGCCCATAATGTCAACCCATCTCCACTCTTAGGGTTGTTTTGAAGGTCAGATGGAATAATCTACAAGAAAATTCTTCCTCGAAAACTCTGTCTAGGTGTTGTAATGCATACTTACAACTCCAGTACTTACAGGATGGATGATGCAGGAAGATTGTGAGTTTAACCCCAGCCCAGCCAACTGAGTGACTTAGTAAGATCTGTCTCAAGGAAAACAAACAGAAAAAGGAACAAGAAAACAAACAGGACTGGGGATGTAGCTCAGTACAAAGGCCCTGAGTTCAATTCCCAGCACTGCAAAAAGCCAGGGGTTGGGGGTGGGAGAAGAAAAGAAAAGAAAAGAAAAGATAAAATTTACACTGTTGTAGCTTGTGTGTAGATGTCCCCCTACAAAGCCTCAAGTGGTCACAGGTGGGAACTTCTGACGATGGATTAGAGGCTGTGATGCTGGGATTCAGGGTGCCCCATCCTGGGTGTGGGTGGTACCATCCAAAAGATGGGCATACTGGAGGGAATATAATGGGACAGAAAGAAGCTACTTTTACTACTTTGCTTCTTTTGCTTTGCCATTTCCTGCATGCCTGCCATGGACTGTTTCTCCTCTGATGGCCCTCTTCCATGCCACTCTGCCTTGGGGCCAGCTGACAATGGACAGAAACCTTTACAAACTGTGAGTTGAAATAAACATTTCTCACTTGTGTGTGTCAGATATTTTATCCTAGCAACAAGAAAAGTCATTCAGACATACCCCACCAGATATCATGATAATGTAAGACAACATAGGACAGTCAGTTTCAAGCCAGACTATACTTTGGAATCATTCCAGGGGTTTTTAAGAAGTTCCGAAGGCTGAGTCCCACCAGAGACCAATTAAGTCAGAATTACTGAGGAGTGAAAGCAACACTAGCTTGCTTCAAAAGGCACATCCTGGCACTTCTAACACGCAGCTGCTATGGAGGCGAGAGGGGCCCAGTGAGGACCTCAGTGACCAGGAATGGTGTGCATTGACCTGCTTACCATGACTCATCCTGGGGTGAGATTTTTAGCTTGTTCTGGCTGTCCAGTGTCTTGACTGCTGATTCTATGAATTCAGCAGAGAGTATTTGTGCTCAGAGATATGTATGTTTTCCTGTTGCTTGACCTGCTGGGCTTCCATGGCCTACAGGTTGTTCAGGACTATGTAATTGAGTTTGGGCTGTGAGCTGGAGAAACAAGTACTACTTTAAGGCCTTGTCCAGTGTTATGGCAGTCGGAGCTGGTGGAACAACTAGCGTGCTTTAGAACAGAGTTTATGGACACTGTTCTGGAGACTGGAAATCTGAAATCAAGATGTTGGCTGACTCACGTTCCCTGCAAAGACTCTAAGGGAGGCTCTTTTCTTGTCTCCTGCAGCTGCTGGTGGCTCCAAGTGTCCCTTGGCTTGTGGTACCATCCCAGCCTCCATGTCTATTTCCATACAACCTTCTCCCATTTTCTACTCTTCTTTCTCTGGTTTGCTCCCCTCTTATAAGGACACACAAAAGTCTCTGAATTTAGGGTTCACTTGTTAATCCAAGATGAACTCATCCTGAGTTTCTTAACTTAAATCTGCAAAAACAGTCCCAATCAGGTAACATTTTGGGCTATGGTGCTAGGGTTTGGATATATTTGTTAGGGATTCTGTCCTGGTTACTTTTCTCTCTTTGCTGGGGAAGATACCTGACACCCAAAATGAAGGAAGGAAAGGTTTATTTAGTTCACTGTTTGTGGAGGTTTCAGTCCATAATCAGATAGCTCCAAAGCATAGTGGCATGGCACTGGGGCAAGACTTCAAGACGGCAGCCAGAAAAAGCAGTGAAAAAGAAAGAGGGGTGGGGAGCCAGTCTCTTTTCCTCCTTCATATTGTACACAGCCCCCCCCCAGCCAATGTAACACTCCCAAAATCTCCTTACCTTCCTCTTTCACAGGATGAGGGATGTTTACAAAGTAAGGACCCTGGCTCCCTGTTAAGTCTCTTAGTTAAACTTTTAAACTTCTCAAGTTGACACAGTGTATCAACTATAACAGAGTCACAATTCAACCACTGGTCCAACTAGATTCCTTGACTAGAGGTAGATATTCTTTCTACAATCATCGTTTTAGCATTTAGTGTAATTCTCTTCTTCTCGTCAGTGTCCTCGCCCTCTCGGACCAGGGGCATTGTTAAGGATGTTATTAGGGTGGGTTAAATTAATGTCCATATAGAAATGGAATGAGGACTTCTTATTTTACAGACAAATATCAGGACTTCGTGCCTGACTTATGAGAAACCCGCATTCTCCCCAGCCATGAGTGAGTCTTGCCTTATGGACCTCCCGTTTTGTGGTTACTGCTGAGCGCATTATTCTATTTGGCTATCAAAGCTAGCAGCAGGGTGCTGTTACCCTTGCCATTTTCACATGCAAGAAAGTAAAATAATATGGGGCAGTTTGCCAGGAAGACCCCCAGTGCATCTCAGGACAAGCTTATTTGGGTGTTTCCAGAGGAACTGGTGAGGGGGTGACGGTGGGGTGCAACAGCAGGCTGGAACCAAATGTGCTAGCGAGCAGGATGTGGCCGTAGGCCACTGAGGTCCAGGCCCAGAGAGGCCCTCTGGGGTTCAGTCTAGAGCCTACCTGAGAGCAGTGAAGAAGTTGCAATATGGCTCCATCAGCTTCATCTGGTACTGACTCAAGGCTATTTCTAGGCGGTTTAACCCCTCTGACTTTTCTAGCCTGCTTTGTTAACAGGAAGGAGATTCTGGGAGCCTGAGAAGAAGAGTTTACAATAGAAAATCATCAGTGCCAAGGAAATAGGTACAGGCTGAGGGGTGTAGGGTGGGGAGCACATGTCCTTGGCCATATGACTCTGAAGATTTTCTTCTCTGGGCGATGCCACAGGGCCCTACCCCAACTGGGGGTAGACCAGTTGCTCTGCTCTGCTACCTCCCCAGCAACTGACCAACTTTAGCTGAAATCTTATGTTGTTAGCAAGACATCCTGAAGCCCCAAATCTTTTGAGATCCAGTCCGGAAGATTCTTACTTTGGATGCTTCTGCAGTGTGTGTTTTTGTGTGATGGGCTCTGTGTGACCCAGTGACATGCATCACACTTGAAATATTTCCACTGCTGACAAAATAAATCAGCTCTGCCCGCCGTAGCGTTGGGCTTATTAAGGAAAAATGGCAAAGGGTCATTAAATATTAATGCTGCATATTTTCCTCTCCCTCAGCACCTTCTCACTGCTGATAGCTGCCCAGCCAGCACAGCCTTCTGTCTTTTTTCTTGTGATGATGATAAGGAATGGGAAGGACCTCTGACGAGGCAGTGAGGGGCAGGTGTGTAAAATGGGGCTCTGACTTGTTTTCGAGGCTCTGGCTTGGGAGCATCCCTGCCTCCACGAGACGCCAAATACTCTAGCACTGAGAAACTTCATCTCTGGCAGAAAGCTTGCCACTGCAGCTGTGTAGCATCAGTTTCTTTATTTTCTTCTGTTTTTTGCAATACTGGGAGTCGAACCTATGGCCTTGCACATGCCAGCTAAATGCTATCCTGCTGGGCCCCACCCCAAGCCTAAGAGTACACTTTCGTGAAGGGAAGGTGCTTCTTGAAGGAGCAGTTTGGGAGGAATGAGGCTCAGAGAAACAGTTGATAAATCCTGAGCTGATGGATGTGGCTATCGGCTTTGCCTCTTGCCTTTGTGCATTTTCAGCCAACATCTGATAAATGTGTCCGTCCTTTAAACCCAGGCTAGTGAGGAGGTGCGTGTAGGCAGCTTTCAGGCCTTAGAAAGAAATTCTTCCCAAGATGTCGTTGTTTCATTTGGCTCATTTTCAGAAACTTCTGCATAAAAATAAAAAAGAAATCCCCGAGAGAAATTCTCTTCTGAAAGCTTGGAAGTTTGATTTCTTAGTCGTTGGGCTTTTTAAAATTAATTTTTCATTATGCAAGCAATGCATTCATCTAATTTTGTAAACATTATGTCATTATGCATAGGGCCAGCCTGGTCCCCCGGCCCCGGCCTGCTGGCTCCCCTGGCCCTGGAGAAGGAGTACCTGGAGAGGCTGACAGCAATCCAGGGTTCAGGGCACTGTGCTGTGGTCTCTGGCAGTTCCTGATACTAACACTTCTGCTGTTTTCTGGTGAAATCCACTGTGGTTTGGACTCCTGGTTGTCCTCATCCTTAGATGTCCTTCCTCCTTCCCCATGCCACCCCCACAGGGCCACGCCGTTCTGATGGATTTCTTCCAATGACAGTTTTCATCTGCAGCATCTAAGCCCAGGAGCCTTGCGAGCTCTCAGCTTCCTAAGGCATTGGGCAGAGTGTCTCCACCTGGCTTTCTGTCCCTGTCACAGCCATCCTGCCTTGCTTTCTCGCCCACGTGGATATAGCCAGGGCTGCTCTCCTGGGACAGCTTTGCTCTCTCAGCTGGTCTGGGCCACAGCTGCCACTGTTCCTTTCTCCTTTCCTCCTTTATCATGCTCCTATTTTAACACCCACATTCTCCTCCGAGCCTTTTCTTGCTTAAGCTGGTACTGCGGGCTGCCTCCCAGAGCTCAACTTCAGTTGGCATGAGAGGTTTGGAGACTTCAACTTCCCTGGTGGCTTCATGTGTGTTTATTCTCTCCCTCGTCCCAGAAGCTCTTGCAGGGCGCAGTTGATCAATCAGTCATCATCTGTCAATCGATCACCATCATAGCCATTATCAGGTCTAATGTAGTTCCAGCTTGGTTCTAGGTACTTCATAGTCACCATGCTTCATGCTTCTCCCATTTATGGTTAAGAGTCTGGGAGAGGCTGTGTCCTGCGCAGAAGTCCCATAGCTAGTAGAGGCCAACAGCAGGATTCAGACCTAGGGCTGACTCCCAAGAGCATGAGCAAGACTGAGCTTGTAATGTGTCCCTGCTGGTGCACTCTCCTGAGACTGCCTAATCGGCACCCTGGTCTTAGACACTCTGTGTCTGTGCCCATGAAGAATCTCTAGGGGGCAAGCCTGCCACGTTGGGATGCCCTCTGCTGCCCTCTGCTCGGGCACTCAGAAGGCTTTGATCTGCAGGAGGAGGAGACGCTGCCTGTCAGGTGGGTCTGGCCTCCAGGGACACGGGCAAAACTGTCAGCAATTTAGTTTAAATGAGCGTCCAAAGGCCAGTGCTGCGCAAAGATCATGGGAAGACATTACCCACGGTTGTGTACAAGTGAATGTGAGAACTCCTCGGTGACTTTCTTAAAGAGGAAAGACACGTCCCTTGAGGGAAAATTAGGCAAATTGCATGCCTGTTGGTACCACGCAGGCTCCAGTCCCCACCAGGGAAATTAACTTGTCACTAGTATGACTGTCACTTATGCTCTTTTCATGGCCTCTTGTGTTTCAGTGTCAGTGCTGCCGCAGGGAGATGCACACACGTGATTCCTCACACCTGGCCCTTGAGTCCAGTGACAAGGGCTTCATTTTGGAAGCTTCACAGTCTGGCTGGACTGTTCTAGGTGCTACTGTGATGGCTCCCTGCGTTCCCACAAAGGACACTGAGACCCTGTCCCATCATTCACACCTGTCAAACTCTTCCATATCCTTCAGAGCCCGCCAGTTCTCGTCTGCTGAGCTGCTCTACCCTGTTTGGCCTCTTCCACTCAGAGTGAAGGCTAGGGTGGGGAGAGAAGCCTCACTATAGGAAGACAAGCAGATGCTAAGTGGCAAAAATGGCTCAGTCATCAAGTGCAGGTGGAAAATGCTCTCTTAAGTGTCTTCCTGCAGGATTTATCAGAAGCTTCAGTGTGTAAGAGGAAGGTTGACATCACTTCAAAAATCTTGGATCATTCCATGCTTTTGAGAGGAGAGGGTCCCTTTCCAGAAGGTGGTGGTGCATTCCTCACAATGTAAGACACTGATGTGGAGGAGAAAGATGAGAACTCCAGAGCCCCATGAAACTGGGGAAGGGGGCCCTCCTCGTCTACACTGCTGCTTGTCCTGTAGCCTTCTGGGCCCCCATTTCCTTGTGGTAAAGCACCTCAGGAATAGAGCATCTTTAAGGGGTTGCTGTAAAGAGTAAATGAGGCACGGTTCTTGGAGCCTAGTGAGGGTGAGATTAATGTTGGATTCTTCCAATTCTCTTCCAACCCCAAGCTCATCCTCCTGTGACAGTGTACACCTTTCTCAAGGGACCTTGTTAGACTGACCTGCACTACAGCTATTTCTGTATGTGCTTTCCTTCTCCCATATGTTGTGAGCTACTTGACAACAGTAGTATCTTATTTCTTGTGCACCTCAGCAAGACCCACAGAAGGCACCTGATAGGTGGTAATTACATCCACATTGAAGCTTGTCATTTTTCCAGTTTTGTAGAATTCCTAAGAGTCTATGAAACTCTTGGAAAGGTTTCAAGGTGGGATTGGGCTTATGCATGAAATAACTGAAAATAGGTTGCCTACAAATGATTTTGAGATTTTTTTCTCTGTAAAAATAGTAACTATTTGTTGAGTTTATAAAATATGGAAAAACATAAGAAGACATTGAAAGTATCCCAAACTTGCACCACTGATAATATTTTGATATTTATCTTTCCAGTCCGCTTTTATTGACTTTTTGTACAGATAGGAATATGTACACAGTAAGACTTTGGGTTGTGAGTAGCTTGTTCTGAAAGTGTGCGCAAGATGAGCAGTTTAAATAAAGTTTACCTTGGTAAATGAACAATCTCTTGCAGTGCAAGTAGTATATGATACTGAACATCACATGATCACAACCAAGCCAGTGGGTCTCTCTCTGTCCCTTGCTGCAGGATTGTGGGTGGTCACTTCTCAAGAGCAAGAAGTTATAGCGGAGATTTTGTCTGCAGAAGAGGAAGAGAAAAGGCAAGTGAATACCTCACTTCAAATGAGATTAGCGAGATGTGTAAAATATAGGAAACAGCGCAAAATTTTGTAGAAAGACATCACCTGAGTAAGGGTGTAGCAGAATGAGTGATGAATCTGTTTAATGGCAACACAATGTCACATTTTTGTGAAATCCTCAAAAGGAGGCAAAAGGAAGTGTCATTGGATAGTCTCCTTGCTAAAGTTGCAGAAAAAGAAAAAGATTTCATTGAGCCAATAGAAGCAGCAATTCTACTAGTGATAATAAAATTCATATTATACCATAACCCTTCTTTCTCTTGTCTCTCTCATCCCCATCATGAAGGTTTCAAAGGTAAAAGTACAGATTAATTTGCTTATTTTTTGTATTTTCTTTATTATTTTGTATTATAGTATTGTAATCATTTTTATATGAGTGTTTTGGATTTCTACTATTTGTTGTGATATACAAGTGCTTTGGACTAAAAGCATGTTGCTGTAATGAGTTATATTCACAAACCAAGGTTTTACTGTATATTATATAATTTACACATTTAATGAAAATGGATTGTTTTGCAATCTGTTTTGTATACTAAACAATATATAGGGAACATGTGTTGTTATCACTTGTTATGGTTTGTGTCTGGATGTCCCGCCAAAGCCTCATGCAGCCATAGGAGGCAGGCTTTTGGGAGGCAGCTAAATGTAGAGTTTGGGATTGGCTCATTGTCTTATGCTAGGATTGGGAATGTGAGTGCTACACTCATCCTAGGGTGAGTAGCCTGCATACAGTATAAGGGAGGTAAAAGGCTTACTTCTCTTTTTATCTTGTTGCTTTTGCCATCTTCTACCACCATAAACTGTTGTCCCTCTGCCATGTTGCCCCAGCTTGAAGTAGGCTGATTATAGACTGAAACCTCTGCAAACTGTGAGCCAAATAAATGTTTCTTTCCTTAACTTTGGGTGTTGGCTATTTTGTCTCAGCAATGAGAAAAGTAACTAAATATCATTAAATATTTTTCTATATTATTTTATATTATGTGAACATAACATGATTTACTTAACCATGATTTATTTTGGTGGCTTCCATCTTCTCTATTACAAACAACAAAAAAATGTACATCCATCTAGCAAAGCTTGGAGAACAGCCTTGACTATTTATTGAAGATAAATCTTAGCAGTCAAATCACTGTGGCAAAAGTTAATAATACAGCTAAATCTTAACCAAAGAATATTCACCATCTGCCAAGTATTATTCTAGACAAGATTTTGGCAAACTACAGCCTGTGGGTCAAATCAGCTGATTGCCTGTTCTTTAAATAAAGCTTTATTGGAGGACAGCCATTCCCATTCATTCACATCAGTTCTGTGGTTGCCTCTTGCTCCTCAGTGGTAGTTGAGTAGTTATAAGGGAGACTGGCTATCTCACAACATGATACTAAAGTATTTACTCCCTGACCCTTTACTGTGTTTGCTATTCTACATTGATGTTTTTCCTAAACCGGAAGTTGTGTGGTGCCTGAACTTGTGATAAGTCTGGAAGAAAAAGGAGCAAACTCACCTGTGATGTCACTAGTGACCCTCCTGGAGTAACTGCATATTTATCAGATTCAGTGCTGGCCTTTCCATCTTTACCCCCTACTCTCCTGCATATCTTAAAGAAAAGACCATTTCCTCATTGTTAAAAACTTTGTGTCTTTTGTCCTCAGTTGTCTTCTCCCCCCGCAAATCCCTGCCAAGTTTCCCTTTTATGTCTGCAGTCCAGCTTAGTAGTTAATAGCTTGTACCATGGTGACAGACTGGCCTGGCTTTAAATTCCACTCCTTTGTTGAATAGTAATTGACACTGAGTCTCAATTTAAGTGTCTGAAAACAAGTTAATCAATACCTATATTTGAAAAGTTCTTAGTTCTATGCCCAACACAAACTAAATGCCAATACAGGATGACTGATGTGTCTTAGTAAACTCTTCCAGTATCTCTGCCTTGTTTATTTTTCTTTGAAATGATTTTATTTCCCACTGCTCTTTTCTTTCTACTATGATCTCTCTTTGGTTGAGAATTTCCTCCAACTGGCTGAATCCAACCTCCCCTTTCCTCCTTTCCTTCTGGGCCCAGGTTTTATGTATAATCTGTATGTGAAATGTCCATAAATTTTACATTATTACTTGATGGTCAATAATGCTCTATAACATAAACTCATGGAAACTTTTGTCTAAAGCCATCAAAATATCTTTAAAATAATCGTTAGTCTCTCCCTTACAAAAATCCAAACTTACAATAAAAACTTTATTTGCTTTAAATAAAAATTTCTGTCTTAATGCAGTTATTCTATTTCCTGGCCTCTACCCAACCCCTACACTGACCACCTAAAGTCTGTTTGGAAACAATTTCTGATCATTCTTATGGAGGATTTAAATGAAATGGGAGATATATGAATCCAGTTCCTTCTGGCCAAAGAATATTTCCAGAAAGCATGAAGGCATATCAATCTCATCTTCCAAATCATGGATCATCCTCCCAAATCCCTGTAATTGCAATCAATTATTGAGTTTTAAAATGGTGCCTGACTTTTACTTTCCAAAGAGAAACAAGAAACAAAAAGCAAGTATGCACACACATATTCCAGGAGACCTGGAGCTTTTGACCGTGAGCCACTTATCATGATCCAAAAGATTTACTCAGAGGCATAATTAACTGGAACTTATTTCAGTGGATGCTATTTCCCGTCATCTCATTACAGAAACAAAAGAAGATTATAGGCCATGGAATCCACGAAGTTGCAAGAGTTTATTGATGAATGAAGCTGGAATGACTTGACACACGGTCAGAGATGGTTAACATCCAGAAATTCTTACAGAGAAGCAGCGATTCTGTCCTATTAATCCCGCCTTGTTTCTTTGATCTTGAATGGTGCAGTGACTGCAGGTCAGGCACAAAGCTATCCCAGTGTTCAAGGCTCAGGAGATCTTGCACTAGAGAAAGATTCTTCAAGGACTGGGAAGAGTCAAAACAATAGTAGCAAAGGTAAAAATCAAGATGAAAGCAAAACCAGTCAAACAAACAAACAACAACAACAATGAAAACCTAGAAAAATGTGAACAAGTAAAGAGTTCTTTAGGAAAGTTCAAAGCTATTAGATTGTAAACTTGCCGTCAGTGATTTTATGACATATGCACTTGTATTAATTTATCAACATAGTCAGAAGGGAAATGGATCAAGTTTGACTTATAAATATTGGGTCACAGTTGCTTCTTTTGGTTTGGGGGAAACTGGAAGGGTTTTTTAAGTAGATCCTTTACTGATTTCTCTCTTCTCTCTCCTCTCCTCTCTCTCTCTCTCTCTCTCTCTCTCTCTCTCTCTCTCTCTCTCTCCTCGCAGTAATGGAAATTAAACCCAGGGCTTTATATATGTTTATATATGCTAGGCAACTGTTCTGCCGTTGAGCTGCACCCCCAGTCCATTACTAATTTTTCTTTTGTGCTCTTTAAGTTTCTAAGACCTTCTCGAAGGCTCTCAGAACTCCAGTAAGAAAGCACTGTGGAAGTTTAAAAGCCCCAATGTGTGCAGCAATTCTTTGAGATGCTAAAAATTAGAAAGGCATAGGGGCTTCTGTTCTCATTTTGTGTCATCTTTTGACCTACTACACTGAACCCCAAGTCTTTTAAAATTCTTTTAATTCTGGATGCAGCCTGCTATGGCTTGTGTCTAGATGTTTCCCCAAAGCCTCATGTAGTCATAGGTGGGACTTCTTCAGAGGTGACTGGATCTAGAGTGTGTGATGCTGATGATGGTGCAGTGCTAGGAGCAAGGGTACTAGGATTAAGAGGTGTGAGTGCTACCCACGTTAAGGAGCCTGGATAAGATATAAGGGAGAAGTAGCTGTGCTCATCCTTTGTTGCTTTGCAACCTTCCTCCTGCCATGAACAATTTCTCCTCTGCAATGCTGGGCTGTTTGTGCCACCCAGCCTTGGAACCAGCCAATTATAAATGGAAACTTTGAGCTAGGTAAATCTTTCCTACTTTAACTTTGGGTGTTGGGTATTTTTGTCTCAGCAACCAGAAAAGTAACTAAGACATGGCCTAAAGTCATTAAACTTTCTTTTTATCTGGAAATGGGAAAAGAGGACAGAGTATGGTTGTAGAGTAAAAATGCTATTGCCCGGTTCAGCCAGTGGCCAGCTAAATTGTCCAATTAAAGAAATGAAAAATGTAGTTCTGTCAGGAAAAAATGCAAATAAGGTGGCTTAGGTTAAGATTTTGAGTGGTTCAGTGGTCAAAATTATGTTCTTGTTTATGAGGGGAAATGGATTTTTAAAAAGAATCTATACACAGTTGGGTGAATTAGGCAACCATCTATTAGGGAATTGAGTAACAACATAATCCACCATAATGACGGTGAGGCCAGCCAAAGCCATTGCAAGACTGGGGCCTTGTGCTTTTCTGTATTTCTACTTCAGCCCTTGGGACAGAGAGAGTTCTAGGAATTCAATCTCTCTCTCTCTCTCTCTCTCTCTCTCTCCTCTCTCTCCCTCTCTCTCTCTCCCTTTCTCACTCTCTTTTTCTCTCTCTCTCTGCCTTGTCAGATGATGGTGTCTAAAAGTGCTTTCCTTCAAATTTAAATTCTTATTTTGAGTAGAGAAGAAAAAACCTTCTACAATAACAGATGTCACTTTTGTGATGCCCTGTACTGGGGACGCATGGGCTGCACTGCGTGGTTCTACAGCTGAATGCTTCCAACGGGCATCATCAGGGCAGAGGACAGCAGGGAAGTTTCAGGCAAATCGAGGTGTATGAAGCACTGAGGCCACTAGGCCATTTTGTGCCACTTTACTCCACTGAGTCAGAAGGAATAACTGCTTCATCTTTCTAGGGCTTTCTAGACAGATGGAGAAAATAAATAGCCAACTGCCTTCAGCTCTGTGGGACTTCCAACACTGGGTAGGTCTTCTTCCCACAGTGTCCCAGGTGGCAGGAGCTCTGGTGGGCTGCAGTTCCTTGGGTAGGACAAAGCTGGCAGCGTGTCTCTCTGTGTGCTTGTGCCATGCTCTTTCAAAAGCTGCTAGAGTGGACATGGTGTAGCCCCCATGTCCCTCCTGAGGCCCCAAGTTTTCATTCATTCAGCTCCTGACAGTGTTGGCTGCTGGAGGCCTCCTGATCAGAATTGCCTTTGCCTAACGGGAGTGTCCTTGTAGCATTCTGCATGCCATGCTGGTCCCCTATGGGTACAGAGCCACAGTTCCCTGCCCATATTCATGGCCAGACAAGGGCCTTGCCAGCTCCAAGCTGCCTGCAAGGCCACCAGAGCCTTGTTGCAACCACATTGAGCTCAAGTTCTCCCAGTGTCTGTCCTGCTTTGCTCCCTGCTCCTCTAGCGTGGGTCCTGGGAGCCCTTCTGTGTGAAGTCCCCATCTGCTGTCCAGGAAAACACCCATGACCAGATGTTGGCCGCCCTTCATTTCAAGCGAATGGAAAATGGGCCCTGGCCTTTGTGCTGTCGATCTGTTGTGTGTGATCCCAATGGTGGCTCGATTCCATGGTCATCTCTTATTTTGAGATTTGAGGAGCAGAGCCCAAATCTCATCTTTACCAATCATTTGGGTAAATTACTTGGCCTCTTCGTGTTTCAACATCCTTATCCATGAATTAGAATAACTGTCACTATAGGCTTGTGAAGAATAAATGAAGGAATTTAGACAAAGGACCTAAAACATAGGAGAGGGGCTTACTATGTGTTGTTTTTGCTAGTGGCAGCGTAGTATGAATTCCTAACTCTATCGCTTACCAGCCATATGACTTCAGGGAAAATAATAACTCTCTGAGCCTCAGTTTAATTGTCTGTAAAATGGAGCTATATCACCTCATTTATATGGTTGTTTTAGAGGCTAAAGAGAATGTGTACGAGAGACCTAGTACAGCTCTTATTATTGTTATTATTTCTCAGGAAGTTTATCTTCTGTTGAAGGTTCCAGATAAACAATTAGCAAAACAATGATTCAATGGACAAGTTAAAGGCATCATTCCCCATGATGAGTCACAAAATGAATGGGTCCCAGCTTTCTCACCTAGAGTGGGATGTGCCTAGTGACTTTGCTTGCCAAATTACTTCTTTCCTTGCAGGGAAATAATACATGGAACTTGGCCATCTGAGGCTCAAGTCTCACTCTTTTCTGGGAACCACCTGATATCAGGATTTGCAGTGTGAGTTTTGGCCCAGCACAGGCAGCTCTGCCAGGCTAAACACAAAGGCTGCTCTGCTTCCTGAGCTGGCTCTGGCTCCCGCCTTGGCCAGGTATCTCTGGTTTGCTTTCAGGTGTCAAGTGACTGTCTCTACTTGGAGATCTTCAGACAGACCTGAGTCCTTGCTGGGCAGTGTGTTATATCCACAGTCTCATGAAAATACAGGAAAATGAGAGCACAGAAGGGGCGTGGGGCTAGCAGTCCCATGCTTTGTTATGTTTGGCCTCATCTCTCTCGGATGACTTGGGCCTAGGGGAAGCAGGTGATGGGGGAGGAGAAGCTCGTTCAATTTAGTGCCAGGAAAACCCAGAGGTCTTTTTGTAAGTATTCAGGGACAGCTTCTGAGACTCAGTGCAAGAAGCTTAGCCTCCCTCCCAGGAAACAGGGAGTCACCATCTACCTGGGACACCGCCTGGTTGGTTGTCTCTGCAGCTTTTTGTATGCGGAGTTCATGCTCCTCCCTGCAAATGGACTTTCGTCACCAGGCATACTTTGTGCTCCTGCCCGCGACTTTGGCTGATGCTGTACTGGTAACAGACTGAACACTCTTTTCACTGACACACACTGTTTAAGTAGCAAAGAGAGAACATTTGGTTGACATGATTTGGGTCCCAAAGGATGGTCCCAGGATGCCATGGATGGCTGCTTCAGGAGCTATGACAGAGCAGGCTCTCCAATACGGGATCTAGCTGGCAAAGAAAAACATGTACATTTGGAAAAAAATGTTCAGTGTTCTTGGCCTTTTATCCTCAACTGATGATAATTATCAAATGTTAGATGAAATCATTTTCACAAGGAACACTTTTGGTTTCCACCCTCCCCACATCCAGCTGCCATCTTCACACTCGTGGGGCCAGGTAATAACAGTCCAAAGCTTTCACTGTGACATGACCACAGCATGAGATGTAACCTCTTAACTTGGTAAGTGTACAACACATTGCTTTTGAGTGTAGGCACAATGTACTGCAAATCTCTAGCATTATTCATCTTGCCTGACAGAAACTTTGTGCCTGTCGATTAGTAATTCTTCATCTTCCCCTCCTTCTGGCAGCCATCGTTCCCTTCTTCGATTCTAGCCATTGGACTATTTAGATGCTTCTTACAAAGGGTGTCATGCAGTGTCTGTCTCTCCGTGCCTGACTTATTTTACATAGCGCCATGTCTTTGAGGCTCATCCATGTTGTCATAGATCGCTGAGCTTCCTCTTTGCAAAGGCTGAAAACATGGAACATAACAGTTTTGGACTTTAGTTCTTTGCATAAACACACAGAAGTGGGACCGATGCATCAAGACAGTTAAATTTTAGTTTTTAGAGGAAACTCCCCAGCGTTTTCCACAGTGGTTTTCACATTTCTTCTTCCCTCTGACAGTAAGCAAGGGCTGTATTTCTCTACCTCTTTGCTAGCTTTTATTGACTTTTGTTTTTAAATAACAACCATCCAGACAGGAGTAAAGTGATAACATGTTAGGGTTTTAACTTGCATTTCTCTGACAACTAGTGAAATTGAGCGTCTTTCAGGTACCTGTGGTCTGTTTGTGCGTCTTCTTGGGAGATACATCCATTCAACTCCTTAGCACATATCTAATTAGATTATTAGGTTTTTAAAAAAATGGTTAACTTGTGGGATTTTCTTACTTCTTTTTTCACTCTGTCGATTGCTTCTCTTGTTGTGCAGAAGTTGTAGTTTGGTACAGTGCCATTTGCTTATTTTTGTTGCCTATGCTTTTGGTGTTGTAGCCGTTAAAGGCAGCCCATTCTTCACCGAAGTCCTCTCCTCCAGGGTATTTATAGGAATCCTGAAGAAGGTGTATACACTCCACAAGTCTTCATGGGTGATGGTCTGTCACCCCTACCAGCCCGTTTTGGGTTCTTAGTGTTCTCAAGCTTAGCTGCGAATCTCTAACATGCCGTTTTCCAGGCTGTTGACTCTCACTCTTATTTATCTTTATCCTTCATATGGATGTGGGCACCTTCCTTCAGTCTCCAAAGTACAGCCAAAACAGGTGGAAATGGTATCACTTTACTGAATGTTTGGGGACAACACAATTTTACTAAGAGTCAGATTCAATCCTGTGTGGCTTCTATGGGGCCTTTATCAGGTCAGGTGACCCTAAAGGGACCTGCAGAACATTTTGAAAGATGAGTACAAGACCACTCTCAGACAGAAGAAGAGCTCCATCCCTTCTAGTCCAAAGCTCCCTCCTAGTCCATCTCTACTCCCTCTGGGGGAATCCCTTCCCCCAGCCCCACCAGCTGCTGCCTGACCCCATGACATGTGCCAGGCCTTCACAGTTATCACCAGCCTCTCTGCAAATCTAGTTTCTCCAGCTTAAAACAGTCACAGGAGCAACTCGCTAGCCTGGGCCCAGATTTGGGGATTGCGTTGGTCAGTTTTCTGTCACTATAACAAATACCTGAGATAAATCAACTTACAAGGAAGAAAATGTATTTTGGGTCCTAGCTACAGTCTACAGTTGCAGGACTGTGTTGCTCTGGGCCTATGATGGCACAATACATCATGGTGGCAATGCCTAGCACAGTGGCAGCTGGGGAGTGAAGAGAGAGGAGGAGAGGAGTGAAGAGAGAGAGGAGGAGAGGCCAGGGTCCTGGGAGTTCCTTCAAGAGCATGCCCCCAGTGATCTAACTTCTACAAGTTCATTCAATCTCCTAAAGATTTTGTCATCTTCCAACAGTGCTGTGGGCTGGGAAACAAGTCTTTAATACATGGGACTTTGAGGACATTTAAGATCCAAACTCTAGCTGGGACCAATTCTGGACTAGAGTCTTCCTAATCTGCCTACCAGCACTTGGTGAGAAAATGAGCCTACATCTCCTGCTTGGGGAGGATGTGTCTGAGTATCAGGTCACTTAGTAAAAAAGAAAGCTAATCTTCCAAGAAGATATAGTGATTTTTAGACAGAGAACACTGAAGTTGCATGATACACAGAAAAATAATTTCTGACTTTAGAATTCATTTAAAACATCTCTAATCAACTGTCAGTAATGGTAACTGTCAGTCCTTAGGATGAGAACCACCCTCAGTGACAGGGCCCCTTCTTAAGCCAAGGGAGTGTCTGTTCCAAGATAAACTCATTTAGTTTCCTTCATAGACTAAAGGGTGGTGTGAAATCTCCACATAGCTGTTTTCCAAGCTTGAGTATTGAAAGCCCCAGTCTTTTCCAGGTGCCTCATTGTCAGATGTGATTGCTTTTAATCCTCTCAGCTACCTTGTGAGATTGTGCTCGCTTTGGCAGCACATATGCCAACTACCCTGTGAGCTAAGGTACAACTTCCTTTATTTTACAAGTAAGGAAACCCGAGGCTCAGAGGCATGGGAAAGTTGCAGGATGGATTCATGGTCAGCTTGGACAGTGCCCTCTGTCCAACATCAGGTGCATCCGATGGCCTTTCTATGTTGCTGATTCTTAGTTAAGACATTGGGAGGTTCTATTCCAGCCCATGCAGAGGCAGCCTGTGACACTCCAGTGTTCACACTCAAGTATAGAACTAGCTACACAATTTCCAGGGCCTGGTACAAAATGGGAAAATAGAGTCCTTATTCAAAACTAACTAAGAATTTAAGACCATGGCAGAAGAGCATTAAGCCAAGCTCAGGGCTCTCAGATGCACTGGGTCCTGTGCAGGTCACATGCCTTGGAACCAGTGTCTTGGACCAGTTCCCTTGCTCCTGGAAGGGCCATGGGGGTGACTGGTGCTGCAAGAAATGGACAATTTCCTATGGAGTCTTCTCCCCTGCTCCCTTGTGGTGTGGCACAATTGTCAGACAGTGCAAGACACCAAGGGGGTGAGCAAACCCAGATAATTTTTGTAGTTTAGCTGCTTTTATTCCTTCCCTATTGTTGTTTGTGGCTTTTGAAGAACTTGCTTCAACTGATTTGAGTCTTAGTCAGATATGAAAAACTCAGAGGCAAAGGGGCCTCCGAGTGATAAACACATAGCTTTCATCCGGCGCTGCAGGCGCGGGGAGTGAGGCGCAATGTGGCGTTCATCAGAGGGGTGGATGTTGAGGGTTCAGGCAGCGTGCAGCGTGGCCAGAGAGCTGTGAGTGACAGTGCTTAGCTCCAAATCACGCAATGACAGAAAAACAAACCTCCAAAGCCATGACGACTGTCTGAAAGAAGGGACATTAGGAGAGAAAAGTAGTGCTAAGGATTGTAAGTTGTTAACAGTTCCTCCGGGAAGAAGGGTCCCTCGTCATTCCCCCCAAGGACATAGTACTGGGCTGGGTCTCCCCAGGATGCAGAGTTTGCCAGTGAGCAGCTGAGGTGAGTGGAAGCCTCCGAGTTCCCAGGCAGTTGGTGTCTGTACAGCTCCTGGCTAAGGCAGCCTCTGGCTTGGTGATTCATTCAGAGGCCCTGGAGCATTCTAGATGCAGTCTGGGGGCGGCTTCAGGAGTATAATGTCTCACAGGTGTCTTCCCCACCCTCCTGGGTCAGCCAGAAAAATGAGCTGGCAAGTAGACTTGGACAAGAAGGATCTTCCCATCTGGGGGATATCTGGAGGGACACTTCATCTATGGATGATCTCTCCCTGAAAGAGTAACTTTCAAAAGGAAATTTGAAGGATGAGTAGTGAAAGAGTTTTGCCCTAAAATAAGCTGCAGTGGGAGGCGGGACCAAACAGCTGAGAGGCGGGACCAAACAGTGTGTTTACCTTGAGGTCACCTCCTCCTTCCCCTGTGACAACTTCTTTTCCCAGTGGCGCAAAAAGGGGTCCCAATCAGCAACTTGGGCGTCATCAATGCCCACCCTAAGCGCCACACCTGGTCAAAGGTTATATGTATACCCTATGCACACGTGCCAGTCAGAGAATGCCAAGCTGTCTATAATCATGGACTTCTCTCCACGTCCTTGGAATAAAGGCTATATTTATTTTATATCTTCTTTCTTATTGTGCCGAAAACCTAACAAGTAGAATTTGTCCAAATATGTGGGGAGTGGAGTGAGGAGGGGACTCCTGGCTAAGGGGGAAGCACGTTCAAAGAAGCCAAGAAGCAGCAAAGAGATGCTACATTTAATTGATGGGCCCTGACTGCTAGGAAAAAGCTTTTAAAGTAACAAATGTTCATCAAGTGGCTACTACATGGTTCAGTCCAGAGGCATCTCTAACACTTGACTGTCACTTTCTATCCCTTGCATTTCCAAGTGAGACCTTCGCTGGCTTTTCTTTTCTCTTTCTACCTTGGGCATCACTTGGCTCACTACGTTGGATTTCTTCCATGTATTAGCAAAATACAGATTGAGCTGCTGTTTTAAAGACTAAAATGACATTAGGTTAAACAAGAAAGATGGATGTTAATCTCCCCTTCACAGGATCATTGAAGAATAAGTAGTTAGTTGATGGGGAAGCTCCACATAGATGAAGACTCAGAATCTCACTCCCTGGTCCTCCATCATGAAGGATAATTCCTAACTGTGCTCTCCAGTGGCTTTCCACTTTGGCAAAGGAATATACTAAACTCTCTTTGAAGGCAATGGACTGGAAGTTACTGTATCATTTGTGCTCACATCCCATTGGCTAGTGCCTAGTCATGTGACAACACCAGGTGCACGGAAATCTGGGAAATGTTGTCTAGGTGGCTTCCATATCTATTGAAAGCTCAAAAATTCTCTTACTGTAGGACAAAGATGGAAGTGAAGGAGCTAGCATTTCCTGTAATATTCTGCTTCTCATTTGTGACCTTGCAGATGTGTCAGAACAATGACTCTCTTGTCCAGTTCAATTGCCCATCTTTCATACAGATGGCAGAAAGGCAGAGAATGTCACTGTTAGAAAGCCAGATATCATGCTGTGACTGAGTTAAACTCACAATAATTAAGAGGGAAAACGTTTGCTGGAGATGTTTTAGGTCAGTAAAAGCTCCTTTTGCCAGGGTAGTAAGTGAGGTCTCTTCATGTTATTAAAAGAACTTTGTTGAGTAGATTAAACACTGAGCTGGTCCTCACCTAGGTCTTGAAAGCTCTCAGTTGGTGAAGGCCAAGGACTTGCCCATGAGCCCTTAATCAGGGCCCAGCCCAAATTCCTCAGGTACAGTGAGAAGGGGGAAAAAATAACAAGCTAACAATGAGAATTGGCAGGTGGTGAATGTGGTTCCCCACAAACAGCTTTGGAGGTGTGAGCGGTGGGCCATCCCTGCATGAGTGGCTTCAACAAGGCACATAATCCAGGTAATCCAATAAAACATGTCTTGTTTTTGCAACTAATCCAGTTGTCACAGTGTTTCCAGGACTTGAGACATCCCAAAGAGATGCTGAGTCTTGATGTGCACTTTCTGGATTGCCCATTTTCATTCCTACCCTGTCTTCAAGCTGCCTCCTCATGTTCCAGACAACAACATACAAAGTAAAAAGAAACTAGGGACAGAGTAGAATGTTTTATGTCGATATATTTGATGTTATCTGCTGTGCTAGGTTCCACGTGTCGCTTGTGTTTTTTTTATCCTAACCTGTTTGATGATTGCTTGGGTGTGTGCCTGGCTCTTACGCCTGGATGAGAGGTTTTGAGGAGCAAAGTTCCAGCTGTACAAGTGGTCTGCCCAGCATCCAGGCTGGTGCCTGGCCTGTGGTGAGTACTGAATTAAGGTTAGTTGGGTTGTTATTTCATTCAGATAACCAAAGTTGATTGTGGCTCTTTTGAAGCCATTCACTTTGTTATTACATTGTCAGGTGCACGAGTGACCACAGACCGTATTACCTATTTGAAGGCTTTCTCGATGTGACTATCCTGTGTCTTCTCTCACTTCCCTCTAGGAGTCCATTACTGTCTTTAAAAATTGAAAGAGTATTTATCAGGGGTCTAAGAGAGCCTACTCATTATAAAAATTAATGATATAAGAAAACTGGAAAATTCTTATCAGCTAAGCATGCAATTGCTTTAATTCCCAGTAGCTTCACTCTTGAACATTTTTTAGGGAAACATAATCCTATTTTCTGACATAATTGGTACATGAATATTCATAGCTGCCTTATTTGTGATAGCCGAAATTGGAAACAATATAAGTGTCCTTCGGTGGGTGAAGAGTTGAAAGAAACCCCATATATCTGTACAATGGATCAACACTCAAAAATACAAAGCAACACATTTTTGAGACATGCAATGTATCAGTTTGCTAAGGCTCCTGTGACAAAGCACCACAAAGTGACCCACAAAACAGGAAGTGGTCTCATAGTTATGGAAGCTGAGGGCTGAGGTCAAGGTGTCACAGGATGTTGGGATATGTTGTCCCTGATGGAACTGGTGAAGGGTCTGATCCTGACTTTTCTGCTAAGTTACGGGAGCTCCTTAGCTTGTGGCAGTGCAGCATTTTCCATGGTGCAAGTGCTTTTTATTTAGGTACCAGCCATTGGATAAGGGGCTCAGTCCACTCCAGCATGACCTTGTATTGACTACTTAGTTTCACTTTGACCCTACTTCTAAACAAGTTCATGTTCTGAGATACTGGTGATTTGAAGTGGGACATAATTTTTTTTTATTTTAAAGAGGGTAAAATTAAATATAACAAAACGGATCATAAGAAAACAATTTAAGAAACACAGATTGCAAAGCAAGACCACTGGAGATCTTTACTGTCTATCATATTGTCTCTTGTTTTCTTCCAAATAGTTGTCCATATCTTCACACACAGTGAATTCATACCAAACAAAACAATATTAAACTGATCAGAACAGGATGATGAAGGCATTTTAGGTCTTCAAGACCAGACAATAGGGAAGTCATCAATGGCTGTCATAATGTCTCTCGTTCTCTTCAAAATAGCTGTCCATACCTTTACGTATGTTGAAATTAAACAAAAGAAAACAGACGAATATCACTCTGAACAGAGAATGATATTGCTAGATTTTATATTGTGATGCTACGGAATTAGCACTGGGTATCTTAGTGTCTCTTTTTGTTCAAAGTATCTGTTCATACATCGTTCATTATATAATCAATTCTTGTAAACTATTGAGAAGTTCTATGCACGCATGAGTCTTTACATGTATACCTATCCTTTCTGTATTAGAGGGAAAAACAAATCAAAACAAGACAACAAAACAAGTTCCTAGAAAAATATGAAATGAAAACCACATATAAAACCACAATACTAGGTGATCTACTTTAGTTACTATGATGTCTCTTGTTATTTTCAATAGAATTGTCTATATCATCAGGCATAGTATAATTGAATATAGCAGTACATAGAAATATTAATAAAAACAAAACATTGGAGACATTATAGGACTTCAAAAGCAGTTAATAATCAAACCAGAATGGGTATCTTTTTGAATCTTGTCATCTTCAGAGTAATTGCATCTACTCGCAGACTTGATACTATCAAGCATATCAGATTCAAATAAAATCAATCAAGACAAAACAGAATAATCAAACTGGAATGGGTATCCTATTGAATCTTGTCATCTTCAGAGTAGTTGCCTCTACTCTCAGACTTAATACTATCAACCATACCAGATTTGAATAAAATCAATCACGACAAAACAGCGATCTAACAAACCAGATTCAAATAAGATCAGTCATAGTAAGACAGTGTAAGTAATACAGGGCTTCAGTTTAAGTTAATAGGAAATTAAGGATGGTTACCATAGTATATCTATAGCTATTTTGGGGATAGCTGTCTGTGCCCTCAACTCTAGGATGAGTAGTATGAGTAGACAGACTGGAACAGAATAAAATCAAACTAAACAGAGTGATAAGAATAATGTGGATTTTAAATCCTGACACAGTATTAACAAGGTCTTCTGACTTTCTTTTTTAGACAGTTCCCCCCCTTTCACTTTCCCAGGGTGCTTTGTACATTTTGGGTCCCACTAACTCCTTTAGTTTTTAGATTAGGGGGGCAACCTGCTATCTACCTAAGTTGTTCTGACCCTTTTTACCCCTGAGCTTGATCTTGAGCTATATTCCTTTACCTACTAAAGCTTCAAGGTTTTCCTTCCTTACAGCTGAGTAGTTTTCCATTACACAAAAGTGTTATGACTTTCCAACCTATCTGAAGTTGCTGTACGACCTGTCCCTATTTCTCGCTGGTTCCCTGTCATATAGAGCATTGTTTTCTCATCTTTAACTTTGGGCTCATTAACCCTCTTTCAGGTTGATTATATTCCCTATTCAGAGCATCTCTAATGGACCCTATCTTCTGATCTAGTCTGCCTGTTTCTTTTTGTTAGTGTATCAAGGCCATCTGTGTTAGAGATTACAGCCAATCTTCTCTGCCTCATGTCTGCTATTCTATTTTTCTGCCATTGGTTGTCTACTTTTCTCCTTCATTCCACTGTCTGCCCCATTCATTGGGGCCTCTCTGCCACTGTTCCTGGAATCCTGGTGATTTTTTTTCTCTCTCTAGAATGTCCTTCAGTATTTTTTTGTAGGATTGGATTGGTGGTCATGAACTCCACCAGTTCTTCTTTGTCATGGAAACATCTTGTTTCTCCATTAATTTTGAGAGACAGTTTTGCAGGGTACATCAATCTGGGTTGGAGGTTATTTTCTTTTAGGGCTTGGAATACTTCACTCCAACCTCTTCTTGATATGATGGTTTGTGTCAAGAAGTCTGCTGTGATTTTGATGGGTTTCCCTTTATAGGTGATCTGTTTCTTTTCTCTGACCACTTTTAATATTCTGTTCTTGTGATGAATTTCTGGGATCTTGATTATTATATGTCTGGGTGTAGCTCTGTTTTGGTTGTAGCTGGAGTTCTGTATGCCTCATATATCTGAATATCATTTCCTTTTCCTATGCTTGGGAAGTTTTACTTAATTATTTCTGTGAATAGCCTTTGTATTTCATTTGTGTTTATCCCTGCTTCTTCACTCACATTTTTTATTCTCAAGTTATAGATCCCTTGTCATCTTCTAGCCTTTGCATTGTTACTTCCTGGTTCCTTGTTTTTTTAAAAAATTTTATTTAAAGAGAAAAAAAGCAAAATAAAAATGGGTGAAAATAATACAGAATTTTAAAAAAAGTAAGAAATCACTAGTTGATAATTACATATTGTCCTCTTAGAAATAGTTGTTCATGTTACAAAATTAAAGCATACAAAGTAGACATTCAAACAGTGAAGCTGCAAACAGTTCTGTTCAACTATCCAACAAAAATTTAGTAATATGGTTATCAATCCTACACACTTAAACATACATGTAGTTATATCCTTTAGAGCACTTTCTTTTCCTCCTTTTGCTTTTTAAGTCCATTATCTGTTTAGTTATACCATGTTTAAGCTTGCTCAGTACCTTACTGATCTGTTTTGTTGTTATTTCCTTTTTAAGCACCTTATATAATTCTGGTTTTTTTTTCTTTTACGATAGTAGAAATACAACAGAACAAGACAGAACAAAGCCAATTGAGACAGTGCAGTGAATTTGATACAGAACCTCACAGCAAGTTACCTGTATAACAGCAATAGATACCTTCGTATATCTCATTATCTTCACAACAGTTGTCTAGTTAATCAAGTATAGCAAAATCAAACCAAAGACAGAACATTATAAAATAAATCAAAAGAGAATATTGAATAGAGCAAAACAAATAATCATAATGAAACAAAACTGAAAACAACCCTTGCTTTCAAAGAGAAGATAGAGTAGAACCCCCATACTTGCTATGCTGCACAGTCATCCTGCCAAGAGATGCCCAGACCTCCATCCCCAGTTGCTAATGGGGGGGGGGTGGATGTTTCATTCCAAGCCCGTGCACCAGTAGGCTCAAGAGATACTACAGTGTCCCCTCCTGGCTCACACGGGAGAAAGGCGCTTACCAAGAGGGCAGGCAAATTGCTTCTTTGTGCAGGCTCCTGAATTCTGCCATGACCATGGCCGGGTCTCTGGGGCCTTGCTCTGGTTCTTCTCCTGGCTCACGCCCAAGGGAGGCGCTTACCAAGAGGGCGGGCAAATTGCTTCTTTGCGCAGGCTCCTGGATTCCGCCATGGCCGCCGAGTCTCTCGGTTCCTTGTTATTTTTAAGAGATCTTTCTTTTCATGATCACACATTGAAAATCTATCTTCAAGTTTTGAAAGTCTAACTTTAGCTTCTGTCAAGCAATTTTGCCAGCTTTCAATGAAGTTTTTAATTTCCTGGTAATCTCTTTCAATCTGTTTCATGTATTCTAGATTTTGTTTATATTCTTCATCAAAGGTTTCTCTCCTTTTTCTGGGTTCCTGCATTCTCCCATCTGTGTCTTCTTGAGAGGTGCTTAGCATTTCTTTTATTAATCTTATATCTTGCTTCACTTGAATTAGAATTTGCTTTAAGTTCGTCTATGATGTCATGAAGATATTTCTTTATGTCGGCTGATGCCGTGTCCGATATTACATGTTTGCTGCCCTTGATCTCTTTTGTATTTACATCTCCTGGACTTATTTTCCCTGGGTCAGCAGCTGGAGGCTTTTTCTTATTTCTTTCTCTTGTCATGTTTCTGGTTTCTTTCAGACAGGTGTATGGTGGAGGTCTCAGGTCCTTTCTGTATTGCTTATGGTTCTTCTGAAGTGTGCTGGCTAGGGGATTGCTGCCCTCTCCAGTTTGCTGTTGATCTGTGATGTGCATGCAGGGGTGATGTGGGCTGGCCTCTCTCCTCTGAGCCAGTCAACCAGTGAGTGCCTTCACCACATTAGTCTGCTGTGTGGATGTCACAGGTTCGGGACAGTTTCATCCCTGGCTATTAGGTCCCAACCAGGGGTGTGACCCAGCCCAAACAGATCCCACCAGTCCACTTTGGGCTAGGGGCAGCCTCTCACCAGTGCTGGTCCCACGCTGTGCTGGGCTCCTTGGAGTCCAACGACTCACGGTCGCACTGAAGTCGTGGTCACGCCGAAATTGGGGGTTGGTGAGCCCAAGGCCCTTAGCAGAAGGATGCGCTGCAGTGGAGAGTGGAACCGGCTGCACTGACCCATGGTGAGTGCTTGGAATTTGGTCCTGTGGGGGAGGTGACCAGCTGGACGACATATTGGAGTTGGGCAGGATGGGCCTGAACCCAGAACCACAGTGTGGCGTCAGTTGGCATTTAGATAAGTCACTTCTCTCTTTGCTTTATGAACTATTGCTAATGAACTATTCCTGTGTAATATTTGAGTCTGACATATCTTTTTTTTTAAACAGCAACTTGTAGGCATACACATGTAACTGCATGTATGTTTAAGTGTGCAAGACAGATTATCACACTATTATTTTTTTGTTAGTTCATCAAACAGCATCGTTTGTGCTGTCATTGTTTGAGTCTGACATATCTTAAAATTTAAATATATAATTGATGGGATGGTTTAACACATTTGCAGGGTTCTGTGACCATGGCTTCCTTTGTTTAGCACAATGTCTTTGAGGTTCATCTACCATTGTAGCATGCAGTAGCACTTCATTCCTTTCCATGGCTGAGAGACAGTCTACTCATGTATAGCCTACAGCTGTTTTTACATTTGTTCATCAGTGAACACCAAGGCTTCTGTCACCTTTTGGATATTGTAATGAGCCAGGAGACCTACTTGTGCATCGCTTTGCTTGGTTGATCGCCTATAATACTTTCCAATGGAGCTACAGTTAGGGAGCAGAGAGGGAACGGATGATTCACCAAAGGAGACTAATGAAGAAAGGTTAGTGAAAGTGTTATTGATGAAGTTGGGAGCAGGGATAAGATAACGATGAGGGACAGAGAAGCACCCAGACTGCAGCATCGGAAGCCAACACTACCCTTCGGCTTTCAAGGGTGAAAGAAAGGAGCTACTGCCTCTTCCAAAGGAGCAGGGTTAGGTGGCAGGGACCAAGGCCTTCAGAAGCAAACAGTCCCCAGACTGGAGGGAAGGGAATTGTGGGAAGAAATACCAGGCTCTCCTTCCTCTCCATCCCCACCAGGGCCTCCATCCACCAAACCCAAGTGGAAGCCCACAGAGGGCCAGGGGTCTATTCAGTCTTCTGTGCAGAAAACATGAAGTTGAAGTCATGGAGAGTAAAGTTGGGGTCAGGGGTTGTGGGTAAACTGAGGCTCTCTAGGATGGCCTTGGCCAAACAGCTAGGATGAATGACTGGGGATCTTCTGGTTCCGGTTCCCAAGCTCATCCAGTCCCAAATGCAGGACAAGGCAATGGCACATCTCAGACTCCAGACTGATTCCCTCCACTTCCTCGCCTCAGTCTTTCTCTTCCCCCACCTCTCGGAGGCTCCCGGGGACCTGGGGTTTGTAGTGCTGCCCCTCTGGCCTTTGGCTTCTCTTCGCGTCCTGCCTCTACCTCTGCTCACGGCGGCTGTTCACAGCGTTGATACTCCAGCACTCCCGTTTTGCAGAGTACTGCGCATTGACAGCAGGCTGGTAGGCCCCTGGGGACTGGGTCTTTTCTTTTTTCTCCCTTGTTCGTGTTCATTTGGGAGCTATAAGAAAGCCATGGAGAGAAAGAGCTAAGAAAATCAGGAGCTGAGAGACTGTTGTGAAAAGGGTCCAGGAGACAATACAGCAAGTGCTTAGTGAGGTCCTGAATGCAGGGCTTACAGGGTTGTGCTGAGCCCTCCAATAGGCCTTTTGTGTTCTTTTCTATTGACTATTGCTAAACCCTTCAATGGACTTGCATTGTGCTGGGAATAAAATCCAACCCCTGCCCCCCAGGCCTACAAGGCTCCAGCCTCATCCCCCACGCTGGCCTCTGCTCCTCCCCACTCACCTTCCTATAGCTCCTGGCCGCACCCAGTGTCTCCCCTTCTGAACCATTGCACCTGGCAGGTGCTTGGCCTGGTGGTGACTTCCATCCTGCCCAGGATGGCACCTTCTCTTGCTTCAGGTTACACAGGATGTCACCTCCTTAGAAGGGTTTTCCTAAGCTACACTACATTCCTCTTCCCCCAATCATGCATTTGTTATCTTGATTTGTCTCTGTCCCTCAGGAGTCTACGGCCATACCACCCCGAACGCGCCCGATCTCGTCTATCCCTCAGGAGGCAAAAGGTGCAGAGAACACAAAGCTCATCTGCCTTGTTTGCTGCTCTGTCCGAAGTGTCTAGCAGGACTCAGTGTAACCTAAGCTCTTGAAAAATGTCTGTTGAATCAATGAATTGACATCAGTAGCAAGTGGGTTAAAAAAAAAAAGTTTTTTTCCCCCCGACACTTCATCTGTTTAGATTTGACCTCTCTGTTTGCATTTTTTATCTTAGACAGTCTACAAAAACATCTCCGAACATCTGACTTAGGAGTTGCTTACTGTGTGGTTTGCTGAGAGGCTCTGGCCTTTTCCCCCATGGTTTTCTCTACAGTGTTAGGACACACGTGTCCTGGATGCTGGTCCTGGATGGCAGTGGGGAGGCTGGATGCATCACAGGTCTCAGTGGGTTTGGATTTGGTTACTAAACGGCCAGGGAGGCCTGGAAACAAATTCTCTTTTCCTTGCCCTTCTCCATATCTTCTTCTCTCCCCCTGACACATAGCAAAGGCTCAAAAAAAATCTGATTATTTTGATTAATTATTTTCATGTGATTTTGACCTTTATTAATAAACAGTGTCTGCTGGGAATTCCTTAATAACTGGTAGTTACTGAACATGAATGAATTTCTTTTTAATTTTATTTAAAGAGAAAAAAAAGCAATACAGAGAAAAGGGTAGAAACAATACAAAACCTCAAAAAAAACCATAAATCACTAGTTGACAAACCACATACTCCCCGAAATAGCTGTTCATGTTACAAAATTAAGGCAAACAAAGTGAACACACAGTGAAGCTGCAAACAGAAAAAAAAGGATGGAATAAAGCCAATTGAGACAGTATAGTGAAATTGGCACAGAACATCACAGC
>PVJX010021141.1:7124-32492 GCA_004027295.1 Dolichotis patagonum
CTTCTTCTTCTTCTTCTTCAACAGGGTCTCACTATGTAGGTCAAGCTGGCCTTGAATTCACTATGTAGCCCGGACTAGCTCACAATCACAGGGGTCCTCTACCTGTCTCCTGAGTGCTGGGATTATAGACATGCACCGTCACATCCAGCTCCAAATCTTTTCAAACTCCTCCTCGCAAGTCAGTTTCAAAGCCTTCTGAATCACAGCTAAGGTACAACCCATAGTCACAGCAACAACCTCACTTCTCTTGGACCAATTTTCTGTTTTAGTTGTCTTTTACATCACTGGACACAGTACCTAGCACCTACAATTTAAAGGCGGGGTTGTTTAATTTGGCTTATAGTTCTATCCACAACTGGCTGGCTCCAAGGCAGGAAAAGCATGATGGAAGAGCATGATGGAGGAAAGCTACATACTCATAGCAGCTAAGAAAAGTGTGGAAGCAAGGACAAGAATACAGCCTTCTGGGTCACACATCAGGTGAGCCAATCCCTCTGCCCAGGGCCCATCTCCAAGCACATGAGACTTTTGGGAGGGGGGAAATTTATCTATTTATAGTTTATGCTTTAAAGATTTTTAACATCAAAAGAACACAAACAAGAACTACATTATGATGGCCAAGGCAGTATTCTACATGAGAAAAAATCAAAACAAAATCAATTTATAAAGTAAATGTACTAGCATTGAACAAGTGCAGTACTTGATATTTAATCCAGGCTGTACATGCATAAAATGATCTGACCACAGACTTATGAAAAATAAATTATTTCCCAGAACACCAAAATGCCAACAATTCTGATTGCATTTTGAGAGAACTTCTATATAGTAAGAAAAAACTGGTATGACACTTAAAGATACAAAAAAACAGAATGCAGTTAAAAAATGTATTTTTAATGCAATTCTGCTTAACATATACATTGAAAATCTTACTACTGAAAAAAAATTTAAAAACAGAAGACCACTTGGAATGAAGGTTAAAAACCTCATCAAAGAAAAATGCTTGTCTTTTGTATATCATTGGTAGAAAACTGGTAAGACTTGTTGGAGGGAATAGGGAACATATCTAATGAAGTCATTCACTTAAGATCTATTCAAAAATGTTCATGAGGTTGTAACTGGCTGCTTATACCATCTTGAAATATTTTATCATGAGCACAGTTTCTACTCTTTCCCAAAATGAGGTTCAAAGGCCTGAAAGAATTCTAATGTGGACCCAGCAGTAAAAATCACAACTAAACTCTTATATGATTATTGTACATACTGAAATGCCCTATGGGAAAGAGCAACACTTAAAAGAAAGATCATGAATATAAATATATTTCTTCCATGTCAGAATTCTCTAAGTTTATGATGTGGATATTGCTTTTCATTTTAAAACAAGGTCCAGGCATAAACAGAAGTACATATACCTCTCAAACAAACATGTGAATGTATATAAACATTGTCTTTTGAGGTTTTCACTACTTTCAAATTTAGTTATTTGGAAAAAAGACAAGCTTTAGAAAACTTACATTTCCAGTGAAATGAAGCACCTGAAACAAGATAAAAAGATAATTTATTAAATGCTTACAAATTTTAAATCATTCTAAATTTAAACCTAGATAGCATTCCTAAACTTAAATCTTACTGAGGTTGTGCTATTGTGACTTACTTAGATGATCACAGTTACTCTTCAAATCTTTTGCATATTGGTGGTAAAATAGAAGAATGCTGTATCTGGCAACTATTTAAATAAACTGCTAACAATTAATTTTAATCAAAACAGACTGAAGAACTCTGCCCCTAAAATAAATCCTACTATCTGTTTTTTTTAAAGAGGATAAAGCCAAGGAAAATAAAACAGAATAAAACCAATCAAAATAAACCAATATAAGTGACATAGGACTTTGAAACCTTATGAAATCAGCAATAGTTACCATAATGTCTTTTGTTGTCTTCAAAATAGCTGCAGATACCTTCAGACATAGTAAAAATTGAACACAATACAATGGAACAGAAATGATAAAAACAAAATGAACGTAATAAAGGACTTCAAAGTAAGCCAATATTAAATCTAAAATGGCTACCATACTTGCTATCTTTCAAATAGCTGCACATGCCATCAGATTTAACATAATCAAACAAAACAAAATAAAATCCATCCTAAGAAAACAATGAAAATGATGTGGTTTCCAGGTGGGGATCACCTCCAGGAGAGGCCTGGTTTTCTCTCCTGCAGTCAGCAAATGGTGCTGACTCATGGAGAGGTTTGGGTCTGTCTGTCCCAATCTAGCAGAGGCTCACGCATGGTGCTATTTCCAGGCGGGGATCACCTCCTGGTAAGACCTGGTTCTCTCCCCTTGCAGTCTGCAAATGGTGCTGATTTATGGAGAGAGGCTTGGGTCTGGCTGTGCCCGCTCCGGCAGGGGCTGGTACATGGCGCTTTTTAGGCAGGGATCACCTCTGGATGAGGCCTGGTTCTCTCCAGTCCGCAAATGGCGCTGACTCACTGAGAGGATTAGGTCTGGCTGTCCGCATCTGGCAGTGGCCCACGCATGGCGCTGATTTCCAGGTGGGGATCACCTGGTGAGGCCTGGCTGTCTCCTCCACAGTCCTCAAATAGCTCCTACTATCTACTTCATGTGATACTAAAGAAAAAATTTAACTGAGGAGATAGAATTATAACATATGTGTTTGCTATAGATTTATTAAAGATGCTTACTAATTTTTGGGTTCCCTTGAAGACTACATAAATTGGGACTTAAAAGGACAGGTAATGTGGTATGAAAACAAGCAAGCATAGTTAAGACTTTCTACTTAAATGACAAATTATTTTCCCACAGAGTGAATAACAAGAAAAATATTATACATTCTGTCTCCACTTAATCAATGAAAGAATGTGTTTACAAGCTTGGCCAACAAGTGACTGCCTCCTTGTTATTTAAATCAAATCACAAAAAGCAATTTTATCTACAGAACAATAGAGGATGCCACAATAGCATCCTCTATTGTAGACTGTACGAATTGCTACATTTAAATATAACTTCAAAAAAAAAGCCTAAAAAATTAAAATTAGCCTCCAGACAATTATGAAATGGTTAATTCTATCCAGGCTGATAACAAGTTTTCCCAGGTATTAAATGGCAACATAAGCAAAATGCTTAGTTGAAAAATGAGGATCAGACACCTTCTTCTTCATCCATCAAAAGATGATTGATATACTCAGCACCTGCAAATTCATATTGATCAATGTTCTTCACCATGTCATTATCACCAGGAGTGAGCCAGACTGGTTCATTAGGAAACTGAGGATCAAAGTTTTCCAAATCAAATTCCTCAGAAATATTTGGTCTAAACAGGAAGGTATCCCTTGCTTTTGCTCCACTGTATCTCAGTCAACACTTTGAAAGACGTTAGCGAATCCTGTTGAGGGTGACAAACTAGTCGTTCCTGTTCAGAAAGCTCTCTGGACACTTGCCGCTTTTACAGATAGAAAATGTGGTATGTGGATTTTTCTTTCCAAAATAATTTTTGAGAGCTATTCGATTGAGTTTTCATAAGGGTTATCAAAGCTCTCAACAAGATGAAATGGAGATTTTCTGACTATCATCTCAAACATTAGTACTCCAAGACTCCACCTGAGTCTTCACTGAGACTAATCTCTTCCACTTATAGTTTCTGAAACAAGGTATTCTGAGTGCCACAGAAAGTGCTCATCCTGTCTCCTGGCCCTAATCCTTCCTTACACATAGGACAGTCAATGAGCTTACCGTGCCCTTTTGAGTCTAGTAATAAATGGTCCAATTTCAAAGTTCTATAAAGTATTCCCAATCTTGTGAAGGTAATTGAATGCTAAACTGATTTCTGCAGAGTAAAATCTGTCATGTTTTTCAGGAAGTATTCTTTGTTGCTGCATATGAAACATTAGATCTCCTCTCTTTGCATAGCCTACAATAAAGAACAATCTGCTTTGTGTCTAAAAGCAGGAATGCAGTCCAACAAGAAAACGATGATTAGATGCCTGCTCCAAAACATGCTTCTCTGTACCTGATCAATATAGACAAGCTCTTTTCACAACTTTCATTGCATAAATATGATTTTTAAAAATTGAACCCACAATACTTTGCATAACTTCCTCTTCCTTATTACCTGGAGCAAACTGAAGTCTTGAAGAACTAAACAGCATATAGCTTTGCTACTTTCCCTGATGTTCACTGCCTCATTCTCTTCCTCAACTTGTTCCAAACCCTTATGACTTGAAGGCTCATATGGAATTACTGTCTGCATGGTCTGAAGCCATGGATGATTGATCCATTGGCATCATGGGTTCTGGTGGCAAAGAATGTTGCCCTCATTCAGCTGTAGCAAGTCTGTGGCAGTTCCTAAGAACAAAGACTTTACAGATGATACACTTGTGTACCTGGTTTCTAAGTCCCCTGATACAGTCTGTGCCCCTGGCACAATGAACATGCCTGTTGAAACATTCGGTATGGCCATTTGCACAATAAAGCTTTCTCCAGAGGCATGCGCCTCTGTAGTAGCTGCATTTATCTTCTGAACAAGGCATTTTACAATGTTCTGGTATACAATGCATGAATTAAGAGTTCATTATCCTTCCTGGCAAGCATGAGGTCCTGAGTTTGATTCTCAGTTCCAAAACAAAACGAAACAAAGCAAAGAAACAAAAAAACCCCCAAAGAGTTCATTATACTTGTTTAGCTCAGAAAGCCTGAAGGCTTCTTCTAACTTCAGTGGAGTTGATACTCTACAAAGGTCTTCTTTTTCATCTGCCAATTTCATGTGGAAAAGCTATTCATTGTCAAAAGAACACACATCTCAAACTTCATTGCAAAGGCCCTCAAAGGAGAGGGAAGTCTCAAAACGTATTGTCATATCTCTTCCCATAATCGGTCTGTGTGGATTGTGGAGGTAGTTGGGAAGAAGAGACCATAAAAGGGTTGGACTTCTTCCCAGGAGAACTGGTACAAAGGGCACTCAGCATATGGCCTGACTGCCTATACTGACTATACTGGCTGCACTTTGGCATAGCTCACTACCAAGTTATTTCTGGTAGTGGTGGCTGGGCCTGGCTGGTTACATGAGGCTTCTCAGTGTCTCTGGGGGCCTGTGGCTATGACTTCAGTCCCCCACCCTGGACTGTTTTGACTCTCTGGGTTTCTTGCACCTGGCTGTGGGGAGATCTGCTGGGCCTGGTGAAACTTGCCTTGGGGTCTTTCCGGTTTCTGTGCTGATGGCATTGGGGCTGAGGGAGACTTTGCATGAGGACCTTGCTGTTTCTAGGTCACTGGTGCTCAGTCCTGGGGAGACCTTCCCTGGGGTGTCTGTGACAATTTGGTGGCTGCTGCAGTATGTCTGGATGGAATCAGTTGTCCTCACCATCTTTTACATATCCTTTCTGTGCCTGAGGTCCCAAGGCTGCAGCTTGCTGTTGACTGTCTCTGGCCAAGTGAGCTCAGGAGATGACTTTTACTGCAGTGTGATGGCGATTAGGGTTCTATTTGGGCATGTTGCCAAGGAAGTGAGGTCATGTCTTGGGGTTCTACAACCTGAGTCGCTTCACCTCTTATAAGAATAATGTATGGCCCATCTTTTTCTTCATAGTAAATAAATAAGTGGCCACTTACTATTTTTTATCTGTCTAAATATCTTGCTGTTGGGGCTGTTGAAGCCAAATACACATGCAGGGCTGTAACCTGCCCCAGGCATGGCTGAACTGAGAATGGGAAGACGCCTAAGGGGTCAAGACAGGTCATAGCTGAGGCCACCTGGAGACTTTCTTCTAGAATAGTTTTCCTTGATGAGCATCATCTGTTGCTCTGAGGGGTCCTTCTACCTCTCCCAAGGTCCTGCTCAGGTTTCCTGTATTTCCCACTCAGCTCCTTCCTTGTTTTGAATAAATATGGACCATCCAGAGGCTGTCTGTCTGAGCTATCAGGGTTACGAGCTTTGTGGAGGATTTTGGTCTTCCTGGAGCCCTAAAAATCATACTGCTTGTCCCATTCATTTGTGCCTTAGCTGCGCAGTTGTTTGGGGGATTGGGGATGTAGGCACAGACCCCAACAGCTGGCGCCTGACTTGACAGTGGAGACATCTGCTGTGTTCCTGGGATGGAACACGGCCCTTGATGTGCATCTACTTCCTTTTCTTCGGAAAATCCCCAGGCAAGTCATGGGGAATTCCCTGTCTGAAGTGCAGCAGAAACATGGGGTAGAGCTGCTTTTTCTCCTTAAGGATGCAGGCCATGTTGCCCCTAAGCTTATCTTTGGATGGCTAAAATTGCTTTAAAAGCTTGGAAAGAATCTCTGAAGCAACTGATGCTCAAGGTTTCTTTAGTACTATTAAACAGGAGGCCACTGAATCTTTCTTACTTTTATAGGTAGATTAAATAAAACTATTGAATGCCAAGTGGGCAATATAGCAGCAGCCCCTATTTTGTTAAAGCAGTTGGCATATGAAAATGCAAACCAAGACTTCAAAAATGCTTTAAAAGGTGTTTGTATGAAACTTGCTACTACCTTGGCTCAAATAATTTCATCTTGCCAAAATATAGGGACTCAAGCACATAAAATGCAACTGTTGGCTCTGCTTTATGGCCCCCTGCTAAACCCGGACATGTACACAAAGATTGTAAGGCAAAACCTAAAAATAACAGACCAGATATCCTGTGTCCCATTTGCAAAAATGTATATCACTGGGTCAGCCAATACAGTCAAAACCCTCAAGACAATAATAATAATAATAATAATAATAATACACATAGGTCAATTGTTAGGAAATCAGATGGTGGGCGCATTCTGGGTCAAGGAACGACGGAGAACTCCCTTCACATCACTTGCTTCTAACAATCTGTGCATGCTGCCAAGGGGAGCTCTGGCATAGATTTATGATTAGCTGAACCTATCAATTTGGAAATGCCTGGTACTGTTTATAAGGTCCCTACTACTCTTCACGGTCTTTTACCTCCCAGGACAACTGGCCTAGGTTTTCCCTGCTCACATGCATCAAAAAGAGGCATTTTTGTAGTTCCCGGTGTCACTGATGCTGATTATACTAGAATATTGTTGCTTCAATTGTGGTCTCTCTTACCCATTCAACTAGATGTTTCTGAATCTGTAGCCCAACTAACTGTCTTGCCTTATGTCTCTTCTAAAGCTTGGGATGTTACTTGTGGAAATCAAGGATTTGGCCCTACTGTGGTGGCTTCTTCTACTCCCCTGGGAGATGAATGCCCATGCCTCTCTTTAGCCATGGACAACATTTCCTTTTCAGGTGTTAGCTCCTCTATTGGATGCTTTACGGGTGACACAGATCCTGCTGCTGTCTGACTCTCCTCCTTTCCAGCAGGCCCTTCAGAGCCTGGCTCACACACTCACCGCCGTTATGGGGGATGGAGTGCCAAAGGACTGCCCTCTAGCCTTACTCATTTTTCATTCAGCCCCTCTGCCCACAGAAGCTCTTGTTACCATCCAGAGCAACAAGGTATTTGTTACTGAATGGTTGCATTTTTTAAAAAAATTTTTTTATTTTGAAGGTAGTAAAATACAACAGAACAAGACACAACAAAGCCCATCGAGACAATGCAGTGAAATCAGTACAGAACTTCACAGCAGGTTACCGGGATAATAGTAATAGATAGCATAGTATATCTCGTTATCTTCACAGTAGTTGTCCATTCAATCAGGTATAGCAAAATCAAACCAAAGACAGAACATTATAAAACCTATCAAAACAGAATATTGAATAGAGCAAAACAATTAATCAGAACAAAGCAAAACAGTGAAAACAATATTGGCCTTCAAAGAGAAGATGGAAGGAAATCCCTCATATTTGCTGTACTGCATATGGTCATCTTTCCAAGAGATGCTCAGACCTCTGGCCCCCTGTTGCTAATGGGAGGGGGATGGGATGTTTAATTCTTAGTCCACGCCCTGGCAGGCTCACAGGAGGTGCTGACTGGTTCTCTTCCTAGCTCGTCTGCAGCAGCAGCCGTTTACCAGGAAGCGAAGTGTGTTGCATTCTTGCTCAGCACCCTAAATTCCAACATGGCTGGATCTCGGGAGCCCCACTCACCTGGCCGTAGTTTATTTCCCATTACCCCCTGTCTTTACCTTCCTAATAGTACTTGGAATTGTTCTAGTTACTCCTTTATTTTCCCTTGCAGAACCCCTACAGTCGTTTCCAAGATCCTTTTATATGAGATCTCTGCTAATTGGCCTATAACAAATCTGACGGGTCGATTTTTAGTTATAAACTCTAAATTTGCAAGAAATTATTGTAATTCAATTTGATTAAGGATGTGTTTGAGTGCACTCTGATTTTGTAGGAAGTTTGTCAGTCTGTCTGTATATTGATTGTCTGTTTGTCCAGTCTGTTTGTGAGCAGTTGTTGGGAGTTGCTGAGCTAGTGATTGTCCACATGTGTGGAGTAAAAAGCACAAGTGCCTGTACAAGAGTACCCAAGAGGCACAGAGCACCTGGGAAATGCCCTGAGCACATGGGGTGCTGGAGGTGAATAGGTGTTCCAGCAAAGAGGGACGGGGTGTAGGAGGTGAACTAGTTTATCAAAGGGGTGTGGTATGAGTGCATAAATGGCACCTAGGGAACTTGGGGAGGTCTCATGGATCCTGATGGGCTGTGTGCTTATTTCTGCATTTGTTTGAATCTGCACAGATTGTCTATCAGATCATTTGTCCATGTTTGTCTATTTGTTCACTCTGTAAACAGCTGTTCATTTTATTTTTAGCTCAACAGTTTCTCTCTTTTTTCCTTTTTGTTTTGTATTTTTGGATCATTTGATCAAAGGTTTGGTTGGGTTGTGAATTTACAAAACATGCTTCCACTTTGGTTGCCAACTGGTCCAAATGATGTAAAGACTGGGTATATAAGTGTGATGGATGTTGTTTATTGTGGACTTGAGAGTCTATTTAAAAAAATTAATGGGTTAAATATTATGATTGGGTTTCTCATAAGGTCAAAAAAATTTATTAAGATGGGCAAACAAAATCCCTTAGGGTTGGGATTGTTGGACAGGACTCCAATTAATAAATAAGAAAGCAGCTGCCTGGTAATATTTTTAACCAGTTCTTCCTTATTGATTGGAGGCCCCAGTAGTCTCCTTTTGGGGGACACCCCAATAAATTTTCTTTAAAATATATTGTTGTGATATGCTTACATTGGTCATTGTCAAAAGATTAAATTTTCTAGACAATAAGGTTCTTATTTAAAGGTGCTCTGATACAAGGGTTTTCATGGAGCTATGACAATTGTTATTAACCTCATGGTATATTAATGTACTCATGCTTCCATGTATCCTGGTTTTCCAAATTGTAAAATGGGGATTATTTATGATAATAGACTTCTGTGTCATGTTCAGCCCTCTGCTGGTACCAAAGACGTGTGAGATTCACATTCCACTAAAGGTCAATAAGTTGGAGAGAAGCTTCTTATCTATAAAATAGGGATAATTGACTAAAAGGAGGTATTTTATGTCAAAATGAAAATTAACTTTGTTACAAAAATGTCATAATTGTCATGATACAATGGTATATATGGTTTTAATGCCTGATTTACTGTATAAAATGTGTAGCTGTTAATACTCTGTAGGTATTCAAATGTCAAAGTATCCATGGATAGTAGAAAATAGGTTTCATTTAATGATCTAAGGTGCTTCATATTTAGATAAGATAGTAATGTTAAGCTTACTGCCTCTAATATACTGTATTGTTATCAATCTTTTCTTCTGGATGTTCAGCAACTGAGGGTTAGAGACCAAATTAGAGAGACAGATGGGCTAAGAGGATAGCCAGTATTTTGGCCCCAGCCCTTCAAGGTCAGTGGGGATCCAGGACATTAAGGAACCTCTGCTTGCATCATCTTGAGATACTCAGTGAGTCCCTGATCTTCTGATCAAGAAGATTATGAGACCACAGATGAAAGTGATCTTCGATATATGGTGTACCTAAGGAGAGTCACCAGGAGAAAAAAAATCTCCACGCTTTCATAGAAAGCAACTTGGTCAAGCAATGGCCGTGACTCATCCAGATGGCTGACACTGACAAAGGAGCCAAGAGGTGCTGTGCCTGGTTCTAAGATAATTCCTGAGAAGACCTAACTGACCTTAGTAGAAAGCAAGAAATGCAGGTCTCATATTAACTTGGTCTTGAACCTCCTGCAGAAAAGTATAACTTCAGAAGGTGTAGTGTAATGTCATAGTAAAATGTTAGCTGTAAAAGCTCAAATCACGAACACCTTCTGAAAATTGCTGGCTACACTGGTAACTGACTACTGTTATAGACTGATGGACTGTACAGGGTTTCAATTGTGGGATTTCTCCTAACACAATTTCTCCAGCTTCAACTGGCCACCTGTCCCATGGAACAATAAAACAAAAAGGAGGAATATGTTGGAGCCCTTGAAGCTGAATACACATGCAGGGCTGTGGCATGGCCTGGGCATGGCTGAACTGAGAATGAGAAGACGCTTCAGAGGCAAGATAGGCCACAGCTGAGGCCACCTGGAGACTTTCTGCTAGGATAGTTTTTCTTGATTAACATCATCTGTTGCTCCGAGGGGTCCTTGAACCCCTCTCAAGGTCCTGCTCAGGTTTCCTGCACTTTCTACTCAACTCCTTCCTTGTTTTGAGTAAATATGGGCCACCTAGAGACAGTCTGTCTCAGCAATCAGGGTTATAAACTCTGCAGAGGATTTTGGTCTTCCTGGAGCCACTAGTAATCACTTTGTGTCCTCCCATCCCAAGTAGCCCATGTACCGTGTGTTCCAAGTGGATAGCATGCGCTTTCTAGATACGAGAAAGCCGTAACTGGGGATCGAACTCACGACCTCGTGATTGCCAGGCAGGCACTTACGCTGCTGAGCTAAGTCCTTGGCCTTCACTTGCCATTTTGTAGATGAACCACAAATTGTTCATGCACCCATCTGCTGATGGCAATTTCTGTCATTTCCAGTTTTGACTCCACCATATTAGGCTTTCACTGGGATCTGGTGAGAGTCACCTCCACTGCTGCCACCCCTGACCCTGTGGAGGTGTGTGTTGTCCCTCTGCTGGCACCTCCCCACCCACCACTCCATGCAGAAGACCATGGCGTGGGGGAAGGGATGTCACGGGGGACCTGTGGTTGGCACCTGCCTAAGAGCTGTTGGCCACCTGGCCGCCTCCCTGCCTTCCAGCTTCACTAACCCCAGGGTCGCCTGGCCAGGCAGCAGGAATCACATGGGTCCACTCACTGCCCCTGGTCATGGCTGCAGCTGTTCCTCCACCACAAGTTATTTTAAAGGTTAGAGATCACGGTCCATTTCTTAAACTGACTAGGAGGTATGTGGGCATTTACACTTTATTTTGCTTTACTATTCACATATATGGTACGTATATTTGTACACATCACATATTTCATTTTTTAATTTTAAAACAAAATAGAAAAAGGATCGAAATATAGAATTTAAAAAGTAAGAAACTGACAATAGTTAATACATTGCATATTGTTATCTTAGAAATAGTTGTTCAGGTTACAAGATCTAGGCATAAAAAATGATCGAACAATTAAAACATATTTCATTTTTAAAAGTCTAGAGGATTCATAAAGTAAGTTTGTGTCACTGTTAATAGCAAGGGTTCTCCCTGACAAACTTGTCTCTGTGGTTACACTAGAAAGTCTCTTGGGCCTTTCGAACTTGCTGTTTATCCAGAGTGTGAATTTCATAAAACCATGAGTCTCATCTTTTATGGAGCCATGCGTGGTATGTGGGAGATGCTTGGTAAGCATTAGTCACATGCCATATTATGATGCGGTAACAAATATCCCCAAACTCAACAACATTGCCAATAAAGATGTATTTGTCACCTGTATATTTTGTCATTTATTTTGTGTATGACTTTGCTCCATGGTTGTTCATCCTGGGATCTGGTTTGCTGAGACAGCCCCCTTTCCCCCCTGCACCATCTGGGACATGATGTTCTCACAGTGGAGGGGAAAAGAGCGAAGGTAGATCCTGTAAGATATCCTGATTTCTGTTTAGGACTGCTTCTGCTCATGTGCCTTTAGCCAGCATGAGTGTCACAGCAGGGAGGGCATCCTGTAAGTCACAGAGCCCGGCAGGGGCTGATGATCTACTCTGTGACAGCTTGGGGAATGGCGATGCATAACAATACACAGCCAGTGACATTCTTAATGAGAGCGTGCAGAACACAATTCAGCATTGTCTGATGAAGTCAAATATTTGAATATCTGCTGATGGGACGATGCCCGCCTTGGGTGTGGCACCTCAGAACCCCCGCACGTGGGCACCGTGGAATGTGCACTGACACGTGTACAGCAGCATGTCTGATTCAGCACACAGACCTCCGCAGCTCAGATACCTGCAGACAGGCGAATGGACGTGTAAATCAGGATGCATTTATACAAAGGAATTCTCAGCAGCTCTGAACAAACCTCAGCCATTTGGAACCACATCGCTACATCTTAGAAACATACTGTTGAGTGACATAAGCAAATTTTACATAGGCCACATGTAGTGCAATTCCAATTTTATAATTTATTCATGTATGAAAACACCATGCTCAAAACATAAAGGAATGATACCCACAAAATTCAGGACTTGACTCCTTTAGGTGGGAGAAGGTATGTGGATAGGCTAGTAAGGTTACTGGGCAATGTTCTATTTTTCCAGTTGGGTGGAGAGTTAGGAGGTGGTCATTTTAATATTGCACACATTAATCCATGTTTGTTACATTGTTTTTTCTTTGTGAAATATCCAAATGTAATTGGAAAGAATACAAAAATAATAACTAAGAGATGAGTATGGTGGTGCATATTTGCAATCTCAGCACTCTGGGAGACTGAGGCAGGAGGGATGCAAGTTTGAGCCCAGCCTGAGCCATTTAGTGACTTAGTGAGACCCTGTCTCAAAATAAAAAATCATAATTAAAACAGGAGCTGAGGATGTAGCTCAGTGCAAAGGCTCTAGGTTCTATCCACAGTACCACCAAACCAAACCAAACCAAACCAAACCAAACCAAAGCCAAGCCAAGCCAAGCCAAGCCAAGCCAAGTCAAACCAACAGCCATTACCACCAGGAAGGGAAAACATTTGGAAATGAGCTGTCTCAGGAAAGTGGAATTTCTGGAAGCAAATTTAGCTAAGTTGATTTTCATGGAGTGCTTAGGCATCTGGAATTGCAGGGAGCAACGAGTGTCTTGGTCCTTTGAGGTCCTGTGCAATGTGCCAGGAGGAGACTCGTGTCTCCACTGGGCACAATCCCATGCTCATGAGGCCATGTCAGGGGCTGAGGTACCTGGAGGATCCCTGCCCCCGAAACAGGTGTTCTGGGTCTGCAAAGCAAGGGCCTGCAGTGGGTGAGAGGTTGGCAGATGGGTCTGTCCAAGGTGCTTTGATCTCACTATCTGCCATGCGAGTGGGTCTTGTCAGGATGTATGGGGAAGCTTCCATTTTGGTGTGGTAGTAGAACTGAGCAGGCTGCACCCAGGGGGCTAGTGAAGCAGGTCCCCTCTCCTGACCACCCATGCAGTGCTGACTGCTGACTATTTCCAATCCAGTTGCCTTCTGCAGGTTCCTTAACCTGTTGTCCAATCTCAGGATAGTCGAGAACACTTCATTGTGGAGATCCTAGGTCTCTATAAAAATAGCCCCAGAGCATGGCACCAGTAGCCTCTTGGCTGAGTGTACTTTGCTACCATGGGAAGCTCATCTGCTGTGGTGGTTCCAGGGGTCTTGGTGAGGTCTGGGCTGTTTCCTCAGTGGGAGGAAGATGGATGAGGGTATGGATCCTGCAGAGGAGACAGAGAAGCAGCCAGGCTATAGGCAGGAGTCCTACCTTCAGGGTTACCTTAGAAAAAAGGTAATTTTTCTTGATCCAGTGCACTTCAACAGAACTAGGTCTGGCTCCAAGTGGAACTGGTTCCAGAGTTCAAAAAGTATCCTGAACTTTCTCTTTCTTGACTTGTTGATTATGCCTCTTAGTGTTGGCTTTATTCTCATGGGCTTCCCCTACTTTTGGTTCACAGCTTATGGGGGTACACTAAATTCTTGCTGGAAAGAAAGAGATTGTTTATCCCTGACTCTGCTATCAGAAGCTCTGAGACTCACTGGTTGGATTGGCTTGGTCACATGCCCCTTCCTAAGCCACAGTGTTAGAAAATGTGATACACTGACTGGAGGAGCCAGGTCACATGACCTACACTGTTGAATAAATAGGAGGATGTGTTAACTTCCATAGGGCCCTGTAGATTTTTCAATGGAAATCAAGCACATGAGAATTAAGGACGCTCTGAGGGTCACCAACACATGGTCCCTCTTCTCTACTGACGCTGCAATGAATGCTACTCATCTGGAGGAGTTCTTCATGCTATTTATGGTAGTGGCTCATGGACACTATTGGCAGATATAATTTTCCTTTTGGTGGTTTGCTTGCTAGATTTATGTTTTTTAAAACTTAGAAGTTTATGTTTAACCGTGAATATTCTCAAACACACACACATGTAGAGAGAGAGAGAGAGAGAGAGAGACCGTGTAATAAACCTCCACCCTCATTCCCACCTTTCTGCTTCCACCACTGTCCTGTGATGATTCTTGGCTTTCAAAAGTTTCAGGCGTGTACATAGCTTGAGTTTTACTCTTGAGGTTCCTCCTACTGTCTGAGTGTACAAAAAACTCAGATAAACATTCAGGAGGTTTTTTTTTTCTTGTTCTGCTTTTTGATATAATGTAGGAGGGAGGCTCCAACAGGATCCTTCTCCCAAGGATCTGATAAACTCTGTTTATTGAATGATCATCCAGTTCTCAGAGGCTTGTGAAGCATCTCTGATTTAATATCAGTTCTTGCAGGGCCTGTGCCAGCTTCTGGCTACCTATTCTGCTTTGTTGACCTGTGTGTTCCTGCTCCATCACTAGTGTCCTGATTCTGTAGATGTGTACAGTTTCCACTGCTAATAAACTTAGTTCCCCATCACTATGTTTCTTTGTTCCCCATTTCCTCATCTACCTTTATTCAATCCTCACATGTCACTTAGAATTAGCTTGCTATGTTCTAAAGCACCTCCCTTAGGATTTTGATTAGAATTGGTACAAGCTATGTGCTGCGTTGGAAAAAATAATCACTTCCTCCAGTCACTCCTCGAACCTAGAAATATGACATGAATCCCATGGATTCTGGTCTTGCAGGCCTTGTAATAAAGGATAATGCTGTTACCTCCTGTGAGGTCACTCCTGGGTTGTTAATATATTTTTCGGTGTTTATGGGTCAGAGTGTTAAAGCTTCTCGTTTTATCTTCTTTATTCATTCTCAGCCTTTTTATTTTTATCAACTCTGAAAGGCTCTGAGAGCACCACACTCCCTGAGTGCTTCGAGGAGCCCACACCCCCAATTTGCAAGATTTGACATTTGCTCTGAGATGGAGTCCAGTGTGGAGGCAAGAGTGTGAGATCAGCACCAGGACAACTCCTGTCCTTCTCTTGCTCCTGGCTGAGTGTCCTCGGGAAGTTTGTTTGTGTTGCAGAACCCTTGTGAAGGGACACGGATTGATGGCTTCCTTTTTCATCTACTTGCATATGCAGCATTTGTTTCTAGGCCCCCTCCTCCTCTCCAGGAGGGCGCAGGGGCTTTCTCCTCCACGCTTAGGTGTGGGGAACAGACTCACCCCAGTGGAGCTTCACCAGAGCTGGAGCTGGATTAGCTAATGGGCACCTTTCTTTTTTTTTTCATTTAAAATAGACTATATGAAATAATCTAGAGTCCTCAGCCAGATTATAGGGTTTTTTTTAAAAAATTTGAAATATAGATACTAGGTAGCAGGACTGAAACAGTCAAGTTGTGTTGAGTTCTTAGCATGTGTCAGGCACTAGATGATCACATTCTGGGTATTACCACATCACAGCCCACAGTTTCCTGATGAGAAAGGAAGGAACTCTTCTGAATGTAAAGATGCTAAAGAACTAAAACCAAACAGTGCAGGTGTGGGCCAGCTGCGATTCTAACCACAGTGCCCCCTAGTCTGCAAAAATCAAGTGTCCTAACAACGCCCCAGGCCAAGGAGTCACCAGAAACACAAGTCCAACCCCTTCCTTATTGTGGTCCACGGCCTGCTTGTGTGAGCAGGCAAACTGGAATGCACAGATGCTTTTAGCTGCCTTCTCCTCCTACCATTTTCAGCACCTCCAGAACAGGACTGTCATCTACTGCATCTTTCTTTGATGTTAAACTCTGACCTGGAGTCTCTGCCACTCCTTGCTCTTCTGACAAGATCTGACAAGAATCGACAGGCTGGCCTGGCCCTAGAGGACTGCTAGGTGGTGGGGAGAGGACAGAGAGCAAAGAAAGCGTGGAGGAGAACTGGGGCAGAGGATGCAAAGTCTGATATGGTGGTGATGGGGAACAAGCTCTGGAGTCAGAGCCAGAGGAATGTGACACCTGGTGCAGCTCTCTCCAGCTTTCTGTGCCTCTGTTTCTTCAGCACAAAAACAGTGACTGGACACCCCTGGTGGTCTGGAGTGGTGGTGCCTGTTCTAGACTGGGCCAGCCCAGGCATGTTGTATCAGTCCAGGTTTTCCAGACAAACACATATAACACAAGATATACAAATGATAAGAAATTACAAAACTGGCTTACGATGGTCAGCCACAGAGTCTGATCAGGAAGCTTGCAGGGGTGTCTGCACGCTGGAGGCTGAAGAGTCCAGCCCAAAATATGGAGCTTACTACAGTGTCCTGTGCAAGTCCATTATCAGGAAGCCGATGGGTTTGTGACAGGACACTGAAGAATCTATGATGGAAGAGTCTACGACAAAGGCTGAAGAGTCCCAGGCGGAAGTCAGTGTATGCCAGAAGCCAGGAGACCACACCCAAGCTGAAGGCGCGGACTGGAGCTCCTCTGAAGAAGCAGCCATCAGTCCCTCCTCATTTGCCTCTTATTGTATGCAGGCTGCTCCCCCGGGGTGGGTGTGGCACTCACACCATCTGCGTGCCCTCCTCTGGCACAGGCTGAGGATGTTACAAACTAAGGACCCTGGGCCTCTGCTCAATTAAACTTCTGACCTTCCCAAATAGTCCCAATGAGCAACATCCCAGAGCAGTAGGGCTTGTCTTCCGCACCCCAGGATTCAAAGCTGTTGGGTCACTTAGTTAAGCTTCTAGTCTTCTCAAGTTGACACAATGTATGATACCATAACACCTGTTGGATAGGATCTTCCTTTTTATTTGCATCAAAGAAACTAGAGGAAGGAGATAAGGGGGGGGGATATGAGGGTACAGTATACAGTCATTCCTCAGAACCCATGGGTTTTACATCCAAAGACTCAACCAACCTTGGATCAAAGACATTTGAAAAAAAAGCTGCATCTGTACTGAACACATACAGACTTTTTCTTGTTGTTATTCCCTAAACAATGTTGTAGAGCAACTCTTTACACAGCATTTGCATTGCATTAGGTATTGAGTATTCTAGAGAGATTTAAGCTGTACAGGAGAATCTGTCCGGGTTAAATGCAAATGCTACCCCGGTGTATACAAGGGACTCGAGCACCTGTGGGCTTTTGTGTTCTGGGGAAGGGGGTCATGGAGCCAACTTTCCCTTCCCTGGATACCCAGGGTGACTATACGGCTGGGTGTGTGAACGCATGTGAGTGTTTAAGTGCTCACAAAGAATGCCTGTATGACTGTGCATGTGTGTAAGAAAATAGGAATGCATCAGCGTGTTAGATTGTGTACATTTGTACAGTGGTGTACTCGTGTGTGCATTTGTGCGTGGGCACATATGGGTGTATGTGGTTATGGGACTGCACAAGTATGTGCATAGGCCTGTGTTTCGGGCTCTATAAAGAGTTCCTGAGTTGATGGAAGCCTGTGGCTGTGCCTGTGTGTGTGAAGATACGAGTGTGAGTGTTTGTGGGGAGGGTCTGGTCGGTGGAGCTGGGGGCCTTCCTTTGGCTGCTGCCAGATGGCCCAGCAAATGAGGCCCCTCTGCCACCTGCCTGCCTCTCTCCCTGGGGCCCGCGTTCTCCCTCCAGTTCTGCTGGCGCCATGTTGCTATCACCGTCCCTGCCTCCCTGACATTTGCTCCCCTTAGCTGCTGTGCGGGAAGGTGGCGTTGGGAAGAGCTGGTGGACGAAGGAGGCCCGGCCTGCACTGCTGTGGCACGGCCAGGAAGCAGGCAGGGCTCTGGAGTGTGCGTGTGTGTGTGTGTGTGTGTGTGTGTGCGCGCGCGCGCATGTCATTACCAGGCAAGCAGGCAGGCAGGCAGGCGGCCCAGCCCGCAGCCCTCTGCAGCGCCTGGGATCCATCCGCAGGGTGGGCAGGCAGCCCGGGGTAGCAGGGCCTGCACTCTGCAGACAGAAATGCCAGATGGTGGGGATTTGGGGCGGAGTGGGGCTCCGCGGCCTGGCTGCCAAGGGCAGGGAGGTTTCTGAGGCTTGGGAGAAGAGGCCTGGAAGCGCACATGTGCTGCTGTGGGGTTTTTTTTTTTTTTTTTCCGGGGAGTGGTGTCACGATTTTGCATATTTCAGGATATAGTTCCCTTTGGACTTTTATCAGCTTGTTAAAAAAATTGGTCATAACGCTTTAGCGATTTTGATATCAGGAGAGTAAATGTTCCGGCAAGGGAGCCAAAACATTTTTTTAAAAATAGAAAATATTTATCGACGAGTTATAAAACTAGCAGCGGATAAGGCAGCCGTTTTGGCGGCGTGTTTGGCTTGCCTGCGAGCCCCAGGGGCGCGGTCAGAGCTGCTTCCGGCTCTCTGAGGGTCGGTCGGCTTCCACCTCCCGCAGCCCTGCCTGTCCCACCCTGCAGGGAGTTGTCCTCACCGGATCCAGACTTCGAGAGTGCCACGAGCTGTTGGTGGGCACGAAGCTCTCCCAGGTGCCCCGGCGCAGGTGTCGGGCCCCACCAGCAGCGTGTCTCCGGTGCCTTTGAACCCACGGGGGTGTGGCGTGCCAGCAGTACAGCCGTGGACAGAGACCAAAGTCATTTTTTTTTCCTTACTGGCGAAGGGAGACAATGAGAGGGAGCGGTTTTCTTTGAGCGATGTGTTTGCCGGCTGACGTCTGCTGGGGAGGGTCGGTGCCCATTAGGGCTTTGGGAACAAAGGGCGGGAAAGAGACATTGCACTGGAAACAGGTGGTCCTCTTCGTGGCTCTGAGGAACGGCCTGCTCCCGACCTCGGGGTTCACTCCCTGCACGCGGGAAGGGCGCTGCAGTCCCCAGGCCCGGAGGCCGCAGCAGCTTCCTGTTGAATAAAGTCCAAATTCCTCAGCGCACAGTGCAGGCTGTAAACATATCCACCTTCCTGCCGCTTTTTCAGTGGTTCATCTATCACTCTAACCTTTCTAACGTGCTCCAGGCTCTAAATGCCATTTACTTTTTTTTTTCAAAGCAGAAAATATTTATTGACAAGCTATAACAGCAGCACCGAATAGGGCAGAGAATTAGAAGGGCCATCATTCATGACATGTCCTCTGCAGAGGACGCCTTTCTTCCTCCTCTTCCGGCCCCAATCCTCTCCGCCTTCTGGCTCAGCTGAAATGTCACCTCCTTTTCTCTTTTGGGTTCCTCCTTTGGATTCTAGACTGAAAGAATTCTGCTCGATTCTTAGCCTATGGCTGCTTTCTTTTCTCAGGTCAGAGGGACCAGCTTGGTTTCATGTCAGTTATCTTGGCTTCTAGCACAAATCATGACATATGGGAGGTGCTATGTTTGCTGAATGAATAAATGAAAACTCAAGTACAGTACTAGCCTTCTTTTGTAACTCATACCCCTGGGCAGACAGATGATGATTTTCAGCTTGGAAACAAGCACTGATTTGCTCAAATTATTTTCATCATCATCTCTCTCACTATCATTATAGGGTATGTGTGAGTGTATGTTTGTGGGTACATGCACCTGTATGAGAGAGAATGCTGACCTCTCCTGTGGGCATGGAGTCTGCAGTGAAAAATGCAGAGATAAGCTTCACCCAGGAAATAAGAGCTATTGAGCCTAAAGATTATAACTGTCCACCTCTCTAATAGTCAGCTTTCCTCTTGTTGGGAACAAATACCTGACATTTATAAGTTAAAGGAGGAGAGGTGGTAAGTTGGCTTATGGTTTCAGAGGGTTTAACCCATGGTAAACTGACTCCAAATCAGGAACATCATGGTGGAAAACTGTGGGGGAGGGAAAACTGCTCACCTCATAGCAGCCAGCAAGCAGGGGACAGGGGACAAGTGCCAGCAAGAGACCTACCGTGAAAGGCATGCCTCAGTGATCCTCCTCTAACTGGGCCCTGTCTCCTACTAGCACACACAGCTCAGAACATCCATGGATTAACCCACTGGTGAGTACAATATCCCCATGACCAGTGACCGCCCTAGGCTCTCTTAATCCAGGCAAGTTAGAAATCCAGGGGAACTGCCATAGGAGCCCTGCACAGGTCCATCGTCTGCCCTTTGCTTCTGAGCCTGACCTCCCTCAGCACCATCTTGCATGTGACCTCTCCCCCAGCTTCATTTTTTTCCCACTGCTCTTTCACCTTGCAACACTATTTTGGTGAAATGTGTTTCTGCCCCAGTGGGCACAACAGGCAGGCAGCAATGCTGGACCGAGTATATACCTTGTCAAATGCTGAGGAAAGAGGATGGAGAAGCAGGATGCTTCCAGCTGGGAGCTCACATGCTACAGGAAATCTGTGTAAATGGACACTGAGGACTTTCTAATCCAGCAGTAGTAACAGGAATAGATTAGCTACTGAAGCACAAGGGAGAGAGACACTTTTACACCAGAGAACTCCTACTCATCCTTTAAGGTCTATGCTAGCTGCTCCCAATCTAGAAAGCCTTTCCTGCTTTCCCAAAGAGCAAGAGTCAGGGAGGAGCTTTAAATGAAGTGAAGGCATAGAGTCTGAGAGCCTCAAGCACTTGGGGAATGGGGAGTAACTAGAGGTAGCTGGAGCATGTATTTGGGGAGAGTGTGTGTGTGTGTGTGTGTGTGCGTGTGTATGTGTGTGTATTTGCATGTGTGTGTGTATGTGTAGTGGAGGAGACAGCAGGTGATGATGATAAACTCCTGTCATGAAGAATATTGGCTACTGCACTAAGGGCCTTGAACTTAACCCTCCATAAAGCAAGGGAACCTCTGCCGGGCCGTGCGTAGATCTGTATTTAGAGAGATGCCTTGGTGTCTGTGGGAGGACTAAGCTGAGCAGAGGAGAAGGGCAAGTGCTCACAGGGAGATATATTTGGGAGGTGAAGTTAGCAGAATTTGGTGGTCATTTGGATGTGTGAGAAGATCCATGGCTGTGCACAGGTGCAAGACACAGCAACCTGATGGTCTGTGGCTCACCTAGGTGGAACACAGGTGGCTGCTTGCAGTGGCTGAGCTACAGAGTAGTGGCAGAGCTTTCTTATCTGATGTTTCTTATCTGATGTTCTTTCTGCTCTCTCATTGTCGTCACAATATGGTTGTTATGACTCCAGATAGTTCAACTATATCGCAGGTGGTATGAAGAAGAAGGCAGTGTCAGGCCCATCAATGTCTTGAATTTGAAGGGCCAACTAAAAGGTCAGAATTATTGCTAGCCAATTTCTGCTTGGGCCTCATTGGCCCGGTCTGGATCCCACTGTTTCCTCTAGCTGCAAGAGAGGCAAGGAAAAAAGGGAATAGAATTGTCACAATTGGCTCAGAGCAGTGGCAAGCCAGAACTTCAGGTTGGACACATTGCCAAGTGAAAGCAGACCAGGGCTGTGTTAGCCAAGAGGATGACAGAATGGCTGTGATGGTGGGGGATGAGTACCGAGTTGGTCCCTGACTGTGATGGCCACATACAGTCAAGGATGACTCCAGACTTTGGCAATGTGATCTAGCAGTGATGCTGAGTTCCACAGTTGGGGATCTAGATGTAAGCAGCTGGTGACTTTTGTCTTCCACATGCAAGTCAACTGTCACCTTGAATCACCCTGCCTTTTAGGTTCTGGGTAAGATTTCTTTAATACCAGGGTTCCTTGGACCTAGAATGCATTTGTTCAAAGCAAATGTGACCCTCACAGCTTCCAGAACTCCTGAATGGCTCTCGGTTATTTCTGGCTCTGAACCCCTGCTGAATTCAGTTCAGTGATGAACCAGGGGTTCCTCATGCTGTTTGTGTCCCACAGATATGGGAGGCCAAAGGTCGAATTCAGCCCTTTCCTCACTCCTCCTTCTCCTCCTCCTCCACACACACACACACACACACACACACACACACACACACACACTTTCTCAGGGGCATAGGTGTCTTCACTGAAGGGTTGTAAAGGAGTGAGTTATATTGCAAAAATATGAATACCCTAAAACTTAACGTTAGACTTCCCTCTCTCCCTCCTACTTCTCTCCCTTCTCCCTCCCTCTTTCTTTTCTTTCTAACTTCCTTCTCTTTGTGTTCCTTGATTGCTTCCATGAGATGAATTCTAGCCTTTCACTGTGTTTCTTGATTCTCTCTATGTGTGTCTCTGTGTCCCTCTGTCTCATTCTCTCCCTCCTCTCAGTCCTCCCTGTGTCTTGGGAAGCACACATACTGTGTCTCCAACCCATGGTCCTTGTGCTGTGCCCATGTGGCCTTTGTGGGCGCGTCTGTGCCGCTTTGCTGTCAGCCACTTTGAGCACAGCCCAGCTGTTCTGGCTTGGTTCTATATGTCCCCCCAAAGCCTCATGTGGTCACAGGTGGGGCTTTTCAGGGGTGGCTGTATGTGAAGTGTCTGAATATGGATCGAAGTTGTCTGATAACTAAACGGGCTTAGCATCATTCTGGGTGTGGGTGATGGAAGTTCCCCCATGGGCACAGGTGGCACCAGTCAATAGACTTGTGACCTGGGAGGGACACAAAGGGACAGAAAGAAAGCAGGCTCACTGCTTGCTGCCTCCTACTTGGCCTGCTATGTTTTCCCTCTGCAACGCCACCCTGCCTTGGAGCCATGGACTGTGGACTAAAATCTCTACAAACTGAGCTATGATAAACTTTTCCTGCCTTAAAAGGTGGGTGCCAGTTATTTTGTCTCAGCAGTGAGAAAGTAACTAAGACACAAGCTTAGCTCTGGACTCTGCCTGGGGCCCCGCTGCACACCTGGAGCGGCCTCTGCAGTGCCTGCTCCAGCCGGCTCTGTCTGCCTCTGGAGCAGGAGTCTCTGGCGTCTTGTTGGGTACAGGTCTGCAGAGTTTGGGACTTCAGGAGTCACACCCATCCCCTTCCCCTCAGCAGGCTCCTCAGAGGAGAACCACACCCCTCTCGTCAGGTCGCCTGCTCTGAGGCTGTCCAACTGCAAGTGGTGGGGAGCAAGCTTGCTCCTCACAAGGGCATGGAGAGGTTGCGGGGAGCACCACAAATCTTCCCACGGGAACTGAATAGGTCAGGTAACATGAACTCATCTGCGCAGTTCCCTGCCCTTCAAAGGGGACGACCTCTCCGCAGAGATAGGATGCTTTGCCGATCCCGACCATCTCATTCAATGGTGCAGAAGGGACAGGAGTGGTGACATCCAGGTCTTACGGGTGGACGGACTTCAGAAAAATCCTCTACAGAGGTCAGAGGAGGAGAGGAGCAGCAGCAGCCAGGAGAGGCCGAGGATGCTCAGGTCCTGACGGCCTGAGCAGGGACAGGAATAGGGAGTGTGAACCCTCGCTAGGAACGCCCCCTGTCCTGTAGTGTCATAGAACATGCTGGGGAGGGGAATCTGTGAGTAAGTCTGGTCCCTCCACTGTCTTCAGGGTGATTCAAGCTCTCTCATTGCCTGTAGGGCCCCTCTCTGTAGCTTGGTTTTTAATTAATTAATTAGATGTGATTTTTTGAGAAAGGGTCTCACTGGCCTTCAAGTCATTACGTAACCCAGGCTGGCCTTGAACTTGCCATGATCCTTCTGCCTCAGCCTCCTGAGTGCTGACATTACAGGCGTGAGCCACCAGACCTGGCAAGAGCCACAGTTGGTACAATGTGATTTCATGGACATCAGTGCTTAGCAAAGTGTCTGAGTGTGGTAAGAATTCAATCAATGTAACTGTCACCATATCCTTGTCACTGATGAGGGAACTGCGCAGATGAGTTCATGTTACCTTACCTATTCAGTTCCCGTGGGAAGATTTGTGGTGCTCCCCGCAACCTCTCCATGCCCTTGTGAGGAGCAAGCTTGCTCCCCACCACTTGCAGTTGGACAGCCTCAGAGCAGGCGACCTGGCGAGAGGGGTGTGGTTCTCCTCTGAGGAGCCTGCTGAGGGGAAGGGGATGGGTGTGACTCCTGAAGTCCCAAACTCTGCAGACCTGTACCCGACAAGATGGGTCCCCAGGCTTGGTGCTTCACACCCAAGTAATAATTAACACATTTTGATAATAAATGTACAAGGACAGAGCTACGATCATCCTTTTTTTTTATAGAAAATAGAGGCACAGAGAGGTTGGTAACTTGCTCAAGGACACATAAGCTAGTCCTAAGCAGTGGAGGCATGATGTGACCCCAGGGATGTAGACTTTTACCCACTTCTCTTCAGTTTAGAATTATTATTTAGAATCATGAAGAAATCCAATAATAACAAGTGTTGGTGAGGCTATGAGGAAAAGGAGGCCTTTTCCTTTTTTGGTGGGAATGCAAGCTAATACAACCACCATGGAAGATGGTATGGAGATGCCTCAGCAAACTGCAACTAGAAATTCCATTTGGCTCAACTATTTCCCTTCCAGGTATCTTCCCAAAAGAATTAAAGACATCACATTACAGAGAGGCATGCCTGCCCATGTGTATAGTAGACAATTCGTAACAGGAAATCTTGAAAGTGGCCTATTTGTCCATCAACAGATAAATAGATAAAGAAAGTGTGGAGTACTACTCTGCCATAAAGAATGATAAATGTGAGTCATTTGGAGGAAAATGGATTTACCTCAAGACCATAATGTTAAGTGAAATAAAGCAGACATACCAGTTTCATTGGTGCATGGTTTCTCTTATATAAGAAATCCAAAGCATGAATAAAGAGCAAGATAAAAGACATAATAGGAAGTACAGAGATAGATCTTTACAAATGGGAAGGGAACAGGAGATGGAGAGAGGAAAGGAAAGATAGGGGATGAGAAAAGAACCCAGATGAGTTATGCACGTGTACCAATTCTCCACAAGGAATGTAAACAGTACGCACTGCAAAAAAGTACTAATAAAAACCAAAATCAAAGGGAATACCCGGCTACAGGTCCGGTGGAGCACAGGACAGGGGTGAGTGCAGGAAGCACCCCAGCTCCTTTCCCTGTTTTCTGCCAATGTCAGAAGCCCAGGAGGAGATGGTGAGTCCTGGGAGTGATGGGGTTTCCTGTGTGGCTGCAAGGTCAGGACACAGGATCTTGAGGTGGGGACAG
>PVJX010021142.1:0-32318 GCA_004027295.1 Dolichotis patagonum
TTGACTCTTGTTTTCTTCCAAATAGTTGTCCATATTGTCACATATAGGGAATTCACATGAAACAACCTAGTATGGAATTGATCTGAGCAGGACGAGGAGGGCATTACAGGTCTTCAAGACCAGACATTAGGGAAGCCATGAATGGCTGTCATAGTGTCTCTCATTCTCCTCAAAACAGCTGTCCATACCTTCATGTGTGATGAACTTAAACAAGGCAAAGCAAGCTAAGATCACTTTGAACAAAAAGTGATAGTTTTGCTGGACTTCACATCATGACATTATGGAATCAGCACTGGGTATTGTACTGTCTCTTTTTCTTCAAAGTAGATGTTTATTTCAACATGTGTTATATAGTTGGTTCTCGTAAACTGTTTATAAACTCTACAAAAATCAAAGTTCTTTATTACTTAAAAGCACAATGGTTTGCTTAAATTATTTTTTCTAATGACTCTTCTTAGTTCTTTTTAGTTCACTGCCTTTTGGCAATGAAGTATTCTGCTGATCTCAGGCAAATAATGCTTCTGTCTGGAATTATAGAAGTGCATGGTTACTGCATTTGAACTCATTGCATTTATTGTTCATTTATGGTCAATTCAACATTCGTGAAAGATTCTGATGCCATTTTTAAACCCGTGTCCTCTGCTAGGAAGTTGACACCATCAAGGTCTCATTTGTTCCCTTTATATAACCTATGATTGTTTACTAGGAAAAAACTGTCACCAGTTGGCCCAGGTCATTTGTGTAGTCAAGTTGTGAATCACTTATTGGTTGAGGTGAAGCAGGTGGTTTCCAGTGAAACAAAAAGGATGTCTCATTTGATAATTCTTATTCTTCCTAGGGAGGGTACACATGTTAGGCCTTATGGAAACATGCATAAACAGAATCCAGGACAGTGTGTGAGACTAAGAAGAAAATCCTAGGAAGAAGATACAAAATGCTAAAGTGGAAATAAACTAATGTAGGAAGGGGCAAACCCAAGGTAGAGCCACAAAATTCTAATTCATTAGAGATTTTAGCTCTTATTTGAGCTCTGAGAACTAGGTTGTAAACAGAATGGTGATTTGTAGCATTTGTCTCCTTGTCCCAACCTACAATCTCAATGTCCCTTCCTGTTTGTTTGGTAGTCTCTGAGTGCTGTCATCTCCGTTTTCCTCGCTTTCTGTTTCTAGTTGCACCATTTCTGAATCTTTTAGATTTGAATTATGTTGTGCTTTCTTGACTTCTCTCATTTTTATAATTTATTTTATTGCTTCTTGAGAAGTTCAATTACAGTACTCATTGCTTTGCACACAAATATTTTGTGTTATGTGGCACTTGCCACAGTATGTAAATTAGACCACTGCCTTCCTTTTATTGTTGGATTTTCACGGAGCTACATTACTTTCTACTTTTGATACTCATAGCACATCATGATGGGTTGTACTGTGCATTAGAAGGAGTTTTTTGGTAGGAGATCAAAATGGGTATTACAGTTCAAATTGAAACATTCCCCCCAAATCTCATATGTTCAGCGCTGGGCTTTCAGAAGGCGATTTTATCATGTTAGCCTTTTCCCTATCAGTAAGCTCATCTACTAAATGTTCTGTTAGGAGGTGAGGCCCAGCTGGGGAGGGTTGTTCACTGGGAGTGTGCTGTTAGAGAGTGGGGGTCTCACTTTGGCTCTTGGGCTTTCTTTTTGCTTCTTGGTTGCCTTAAGTTGGGCAATAATGCTCTACCCATCCCTCCATGTAGTTTCTGCCTTCCAACCTGCCATCCATGGACTGAACCCTCTTGACCCATAGCCAAAATTAACCTCTCCTTCTTTAAATTGTGCTGGATGTTTTGTCCCAGCAATGGAATGGCTGACTAACAGTGGGTCAGGAAAGCTAAGTCTCTCTCTAGGGCCACTTCCGGAGAACCTGAACTCTTTCCAGAGAAACTGAACTTCTTTCTCCCTCATCTCCTCTCTCCCTCAAATCCCAGGGATTTGCCTCAAGTTGCAGCTCCAAGAAATTTAGGTAACAGTTCTGAGAATCTGGATGGTTCAGGTCATCCCTTCCCTGCTCCACCTTGTGTCTTTCCACAGGTTTCTAAAGTTCCTAGTGAAACCTGCGGAGACACTTCAGGTCTTTGAGGCTGGTAGGCTGTTTCGGGGTTTCCCAGCTCATTCCCATCATGTCTCTTCCTCTGCCATGTGCTTTCTTACCAACCACCCTGCCAGGGTCACCAATGGAGAGGATAGGGACATGGAGAGGTAGGATTCTTCTCTTTCCATGATACTTCCTTTCCTTACCCACTGTCTTTTCCTTTCCCTTCCCTTACATTACTCTGTTTCTGTGGGCAGATTGGAAAAGATTCACATTGTACTTTAGTAAGTTTCTATCTTGTGCCTCTCACAGGACCTTCTTCCTTCTAGGTTTAAACCATTTCTACTTTGGATTTTCTTGGGGTTCCAGATATCAGATTTCAAGTCTCTGAAAACTTTTAATATATTCTATAGTTCCTCTTTGTATGTGGTTTTCAAGGACTGTGTTCTCAGTTGTCTTCTCTACTCTTTTTCTAGGCAATATTTACTGTGATTTAAAATATTTTTCTCTTTGGTAGATTTTCTCTGATGCATATCCAATTCCTAGTTCACTGCTAAACCCCTTACACCCATTTTTTAGGTTGCCTTTTGGATGTACAGCAAGTGAATTAAATTTGGAAATAGTCCAAAACTAAAGTATTCAGTTTCCCATAAAAATATTTTACCCTAATTAAATGACTGCAATCCATTTCTCAGAAGCCTGTAGCCATCCTGAATTTCTTAGCTTGTCTTTATTCCGGTGATCCCAAAGTTCTGTCACTTCCTACCTAAACTTTTCCTTTCAATTATTTTTAAAGAATATTTCCTTAATCCTTCTGTGTTCTCCTAGTTTAGATACTGCAATCTCTTCCTAGAATCTTGATCTTGACATTTTCTTGTCCACTTTTACAGAACAAACTTTAACAAGAAATGAATAAAATTAACTACCCTAGGAAAAAATTTCCAATGGATTTTTATTGCATAAAGCAACAGTTTCAAAAGTCTTTTTGACTTGGCATTAAAAAGTTTTGAGCATTGCCCCAGTATATATATGTGTGCTTTGGGAGATATTCACATGTATATATGTGTGTGATAATTAAACTGTTAATATTGATGATAGTAACTAATATTTTCTTTTTATCAAGACCATTAGCTGCACTTAACCAAATATATGATTTCCACATTTATTAAAATCTGTTCATGCACTTAATTACAATATACATAAGCAAAAAAAAAGAAAGGAATGAGAGAAAAGTAAAAAAAGTGAAAGTGAGAAAAGTGAAGCATTTTATTTAGAAATGGTGAAATTTTTCTGCTCTCCAATTTAGTATATTGTATTTATGTTCTAGATACTTGTTGATTGCATTGCTAATCTTGATATCATATTGTAATGTTACTATAATTTACTAACATTTTGTATGTTTTATTTATATTTTAAGTATATATTGTCAATCCCCTTCCATTACAATATAAACTTCAGGAAGCAAGGATCCAATTATTTTGTTCATACCTATTCCCTTGTACCTAGGAGTTGTAGATAGATAACAGATGATCATAAGTTACTAAATAAATGAAGACTTAATATGTTCATGCATACTATTCTCTTAGAATGATGGTTATTATAAGTGGTGGTGGCCATATATTATTTTTTCAAGTACTCTATGTGGCAATTTAAATTTTGGAGAGTCTCAGTTTTTGTCAGGTACAATAAGACCATTCTTATAATTACTTTTTTGTGTGGCTACTAAGGAGCTCATTATAGGTTAGAGAGAGTGTCAGCTTGCCATTTTCTTATTATTTGATTTTTTCATGCTTATGTCCAATCTGTAGTTGGCACCTTGAAAACATAATTTAAAATTTTAACAGGTACATATCATGAAGATCATATTGGTTGCTGAGTGGATGATGCGAATTATAAATACACAAATACATATTAAAACATATGCCCACAATGTAGGGCAACATACTGTGAATGAAGGAATAAATGAGGATGGCATCTTCAACACTCCAAGTTGAAACCTCTCCTTTTCCCCAGGAAATACATCACATGCCATGTAACACTGATAGCTTCCTTTTACATTATTCAAATGAGATAATTAGTGGTAATCCTATTAACTACATGTAAATATTAATTTCTTTTTTCATGTTATAAAAATAGTAATTAAATTAGAAATTCTGGTTTCACTGCCACTAATAACCAAGTAGCTCCTATCAGATCGACCATTCTGCAAGGAATGTCTTGAGCTTTGGACAAAATGTGAAAGCAGTGGCCTGAGGACTATGTGAAGAAAAGCGTGAAGATAAAAGAAGAGGGGTTAGTTCGAAGAAAGGGAGTAGAACTGGTTTAAATGCCTCATGTTTTTCAGTCTTTAGCCTGTAGTCAGGTCAGGGCTGATCACCACATAGGCAGTTAAAATATGGCCAGGAATGTACAGTTTTATTATGTTTTTAAGAACCAGAGTTAGAGATGATTACAGTAGCAAGAAAACAAAGGCTAGAAGGGAGAATGCCAGAAAGGAGACAGCAAAAGTATAACTGCTCCCCAAATCTCTGCATAATACTATGGATGTGCAGGGCAGACTCCAAGCAGCTCAGCTAAAGCTAAAACAACTTAACTGCTATTTTAAAGCTTGAAATTTAATTTCTACCAATTTATCTGCTTGCTAGAGCAAAAATTAATACTCCTTTGAAGAACGTAACAGAATCCAAGGACTGTACAATGTATCACTTATAATATCTAAAGTAATAAGCTTAAATTTTTAGACATATAAAGAAGCAGAAAAATGTGTAGCATATATTACAGAAAAGACAATCGATGGAGAATGACCTATAGATAGAATTTAATGCATCTACTGTAACTATTCAAGAATGGAAAAGAAGTGTGCTTGTGGTTAATGACAAAGTCGGAAATCTTGCAAAGAGATAGGAAATATTTTTTAAAACATGAAAATTCCAGAAATAAGAAATATAAAATTTGAAATGAAAAAAATTTCAGAATGTATTTTGACAGCAAACTGGAAATGACACAAATGCTAATGTACTGAAAGATAATAAATGAAGTAACCTAATCTGAAGGATAAAAAAAAATGAAGAAATGAACAGAACTTCAGTGACCTGCAGTAAAAATCAAAAGGTGTAACTATTTGCACTTGCAACCCTAGGGACAAAAAGTAAAGATGTTGGAATAAAAAAATGGCAAGAATAATGGCTAAAAATTTCTCAGTTTGTTGGAAGACATAAGTTCATAAATCCAAGAATAACAATGAATCTCAAGGAAGAAACTGCAACTAGACACATGGTAGTCAAGATACTGAAAGCCAAAAATAAATAGAAAATCTTGAAGCTATTCGTAATTCTTTACTAGACTTCACCAGAAAGATGCTGACTCTTATACAGGCCCACTCCAACGTGCCAGTTCCTGTGTCCCTTAGAATGTAAGTGGGAAAATGACACAATTCATACAAAGAAATGACTGCAGCTTTTTTTTTTTTTATCAGAATGAATTTAGGCCTGAAGACAGTAAAGTGACAACTTTAAGGTGAAGAAGTAAAAACAGGTTATTAATTGGAAACTTTGTGTTTATAAAAATGCTCTTTGAAAAATAGCAACCATAAATAGAAACATTCAGAAAACAGGAAAAAAACTGGATTAAGGGATGAATAGAGGGATAAGTGGATATTTGATAGAGCAAATATAGTACAAAATTGAACAATTTAGGCAGTATGTAGGTATTTTTGTACAATCCTCTTAATATTTGGTATGTTTAGAATTTTTTGTAATATAATTTTGAAGAAAAACTAGAACTTCTAGTATTTGCTTTCGAAATCCATAATGATTTCTTGTAAATGCTTTTGAAGTACCTGTGAGAAGTTCCTGCCATAAAAGCTTGCATCTAAATTTATAATAACCTGGTGAGACCTTCAGTCTGACTCCAGCTTGCCGCCTATCCTTCTCTTATTCCTTGCCCTGCATTTGAGAGTACAGGAAGAATCTGTTTCAACAGATCTGCCTGCTAGATTCTATGTATCTACTTTATTTCACTTGGCTTTTCTTCACAGTGTCAATCTGTGTTTGACTTCTGACACATTTCTACTTAGCTCTTCAATCTTAGCTTTAGTGCAGACTCCTCTGTCATTTCTTACCAGACCTCACCAGGAAGAGTGTTCACTCTCACAACAGTTTTCCAGTCCCTGTTTTCCTTAGAATGTAAGCTCACTCTGTAATGATTTTGTTGTTGTTTTGTTGGTACTGGGAGTCCAACTCAGGACCTCATGCTTGCCAGGCAGGTGTTTGTGCCACTGAGCTGTATCCCCGACCCACAATCATGATTTTTTATTTTTAGATATCTGGTAACTACCACAATTTATCATATCTGTTATGTACTTAGTGTTTGTGAGTCAATGAAATGGCATTTAATTCATTTTTTTTAAAAAAATGATTTTTATTGATACATTTTAGGTATGCATAAACGATCATATTCATCATAGGCAATTTGTACCTGTCTGTACATGATATATAAAACTGGATTCCTTTTTTCCCAATCCCCACACACTCCCTTCCACACCTCTTTCTCTCCTTATTTACAAAAACTGTTTTCATTTTTTCCTTATTTTCTCATCTTAAAAATTTTTTCTCTTCCTTCTTTTTCCCCTCCCCACTTCTTATTTGTCTTCTTATTTGAACATTTCTTTCTATTTTTTAAGCAAGATAAATAAATAAAAATATAGTACCAAATTATGTAAAACAATTTTTTGCGAACTGTAATAGACTAAAGGATACTTTCAATGAAGAATTTTACTTTTTAAAAACAAAGGTGACAAAGAATCCTATGACAATTTTCTCTAATTGTGAAATTAAAAGCAGGGGACAGAAAACTTTAATGTATGAATATGAGGAGGGAAATATTTAATATCATAATTTGAAAAATAGGGCAAAGACAAGGAGAGAATGGAGAGTAAACAAGTAGTCAGGGAGGGGAAAGTGTAATGGTGAAATGAAGGAAAAAGCGAAAGACCTCTGTAAGGGAGTACAGAAAAAACAGTTTATTTCTCGACAGTACTCTTCCACTCCTAGTTCTTTAATCTTCTTCAGGTTTTTGCTGAAATCTCAATAGAAAAAGTTAATGAAAAAAATTAAAATAGAAGTCATATACAAGTAAACACTCTTACTTGTTGACTATAGGTATGATGATAGAAAAATATCAAAATAGAAAGCATTGGACCACATCTCTAGTGTTTGGAATTTTTAAAAAATAGCAGTCAGAAAGTACAATTCTACTGCCTGAGTAGATCAAGTTAATATTGTCTTAACATTAACAACATGGAACTTTATACATTTTGAATAAATGTATTTATAAAACAGATTTAGTGAGCTATTACATTTTTATAAAAATTAACCTTTTACAACAACAGTTTTTCCTACCAATACAATTATCTGAGCAGTGCTTCCAAATAATTTTATTTATTGATTCATTTAATTAATGAATTAATTTGGCCTTCTGTGACGGTCTCACTCTGCAGTTCAGGCTGGCGTTGAGCTCACTGTGTAGTTCAGGCTGGCCTTGAATTCACAGCGATCTTCCTGCCTTCCTCTGCCAGTGCTAGGATTACAGGTGTGTGCCACCGTGGCCGACTTCCAAATAAAGAGCTAAAAATTAATAATTTATCAGAAAAATAACGTAGTAAATTAATTAGCTTAGATGCTTTCTTGTTTTAAAAAAATATTGCTATTTCTTGAATCAGTTTATTCTATAATGTTGCTGGAAATTTTTTTTTGTCATTTTGAAATATGTTTTCCTTTAATTTTTCTGGCAAACAAAACATTGTTCCAAAGTTCATAGTCATAAAAGGAAAAATGCATATGACTTTCTCTTAGTCTTATTTGTAGTCCCAATTTCCTTATATATGAATCAGTTTTTAAAGCACTTTTAAAAAAATTTTACATGCATGCAACACTTTTCAGTTTATGAGGAGTTTCCTTCTTTCATTTCATCGACGTTTGGTACACATGAAAAGCTGTTATGGCTAGCACTGTTGTATCACAGCGTATTTTTTCCCCAGGTTCTCCCATTAAGTTAGAAACCCAGGATTTGGAGTCTCTTTATTATGAAATAATGTCATCCAATAAATTAGATGTGCTCTTAGAACATTTTTTGCTTAATTAATAAGGGTTGATTGGTTTCATCTTAAAATGTGAGGAGTAATATTTGCAACTAGATATCTTATTACATATTTACAAAAAATTTTAATATTAATTTAGCCTTTTTATTCTATTGTTTGAAAGATTCTTTTTAAGTCTTCTTTTTTCAGTTTTAAGCACTTTTTTGATAAAGAAAAGTTGGTAAACGATTTCTTAATTTAAGTAATATAACACTTTTAAAAAGAAACGAGTAACAGTAAAACATTTGCAATCCAGTGACAACTTAGAGTTAAGGCAAGAGAAGCTATTTTAAGATGTTTACAGAGATGAGTATTTTCAAAAAGATCTGTCAAATCAATTTCAGAATGGAAAAATTAACCACTAGAATAACTTAAATATTCAATACAGTATTTCTTTTCAGAAACCTGATAAAATCTCATACTAGAATGACAAAGGGGAGCTGGGCATGTGGTGCATTCCGGTAACTCAGCACTCAGGGGCTGAGGCAGGAGGAGTGCCACGAGTTCAAGACCACCCTGGGCTTCATAGTGAGTTTAAGGCTATGCTGAACTACATAGTGAGACCCTATCTCGAAACAAACAAAACAACAACAAAAAAGAGACAGACCAAAGGGATCAGAAGTTTAATGTTTCTTTAAAATGTAAACTTAAAAAGTGTACATGAAAGGTACATTTAATGAGCATTTCTGCATAATATACAAATAAAGAAGTGCATCTGATTTTTGAAAAACCTAAATGAGATGATTATTTTATATGTAAAATATTTAAATGGAGAAAATTGAATATCTCTTGAAATTGGCTTGAACCTTAAAAGTATTCATTTGGCCTGACCCTTAAAAGCTTCAGGGCCATCCCTTTTCAGGAATTTGGCCAAACCAAATTTCAACTCTCAATTTATGCCTAGGAGTATTTAACAAAAGATATACCTTTTCACGAAGATATGTATTACTATATTTTTCAGACCTTGTGCACACAGTCAGATGTGTCTTCCTTCAATCTTTAGTGGCTCAATATTATAGCAGGAAAATAATTTGAACTTTGGATCCACAAAAGAGAAGAAATTTTCAATGTAGACAAGGTGAGATTTTAGATACGGCCACACGGATTTAAACATGGATTTGTTTAAACACGGATTTAAACACGGATTTGTTTAAATAAAAAAAAAAAAGAAGAAAGCAGAACTATTTAGAAGAGTGTTGTTACCAGTATTTTATACTTATTTTACATCAATTCTAGATTTCTTTCCCAAAACTAACTCCTTTCTCCCCCACCCCCACCAATGGTTTCTGTCTTACGAAATATATGTTATCTGCCTGCTCAGGCCTAAAAGTATATCTTCATTTTTATTCCAAGACATCATTGAATCTATCATGTCTCATATCCTACCCACCAGCAGATCCTGTTGGCTCCGTTCATAATACAGTAAACATGTGTCCATTTCTCATCACTTCTCCTCCACCCCCGTAGTCTAACTTACCATACTCCTTCGTCTGGACTGTCACGTAGCCTTCTAACTTGTGTGCCCCATTTCTGTTTTTGCCTCCTTAGATTCTTGAAAGCCAGACTAGTCTTTTTTCAAAAGTACCAATTTCCTAAGATGAATGTAATTATTATGTATTGTAAACATATATACTTATTTTTACAAAACTAAAAAACTTAAAAATTTGTAAGGCTGATTATACTTTCATGTTATCCATTATATTTACAAAAAGCTTACATGTAACTGAGATTATTTTTATAGATTATTCTTGGACAATGGCACATTTTTGAGAAAGTTATTTTAGGATCCTGAATTTACTGTAATTTTACAATTGCAAACACTTGTCTTTTCTTAAAAAAAATACAGCAGCGGAAAAAAACTTTATATTCTGTTAAAAAAAAAAGTGTTAGTTGGATCATTTCACTCCGTGTTCATGGCCTCTCATCGTAGTTTCCAGTCTTTACTGTGATCTAAAGGGCATTATCTCAGTAGTTCTCAAACTCATACCTGTACAGAAGAATCACCCCAGGAGCTTTGAAGTCATTATTGTTTGTTGCTATTACTACCCCAGATCAACTGAAATCCAGTCTTGAGTCTGAGATCTGAACATGTGTGGATTTTCAAAGCATCCACGAAGTTTTTTTAGAGGCACAACAAGGGCCAAGATCCTTGTCTGGCTACTTGTCCCACCTCACTGTCTGCCACTCTCCCCTTTGCTCATTCTGCCATCGCTCTAACTTCCTCATACTAGAGCTTGCCACAGGTGCTCATGGTTCAGGGTCTTTGCATTTGCAGTACAGCTAGCTCTGTGAGTCATTTGCTTACTTTTTCTAGATCTTTTTTTAAGTGCATTCTTGCAAAGGATCTTTCTTGACCATTTCATCTAAAATAGGTGCATGCCCTTCATTTTGCTCTATCTGTGGCCTAGTTTAGCTTTCTTAGGGGTAGTTTTAATGTTATGTCACAATCATTATTTTTTTTTCTTCTGACCATCGCTAGGATGTCAAATCTATGAGGTTAGGGAACTTAACTAATTTATTTAGTGCCCTACTTCAACTTTGTAGAATAGTTCCTGGCATATTACATAGTATAACCTTGATATTTATGAATGAATTAATTAACAAATGCAGCTGAATTTCATGATTTGTACATGCTACACATTATGTCATAGACATTAGAGGAGGTTATTTAGGTCATGCAAAGGACAAGATGTTTCTCTAGGTGAGGTTGGCCGATATGCAAAAAGATAAAAATTGAGTAGAGACTGCTATATGTGTCATAAAAAATGTGCCAGTGGGAATGTAGAAACATTTTCAGTGATACAGAAAAGGACATAATAAGATTTTCAAGGGGCCTCAGGTGTTTCAGAGGGCAGTGAGGTTTCCCTTCCAACTCCACTTCCTTTTTGAATTCTCACATCATTGTGTTTGTTACACTCTATGCCCCCAGGACACCATAAAATACTTCAGTATTTCACCTGGGTTTTATTGCCACAGTTTTTCAAAGTGATTATTGATGGGTATACCATTCTAAATTGACTTTTTCCTCTGTATTTGAAAGATGTTGTTCTACTCTCTTTTCACTTACTGTTTTTTTCTAATGAGAAAAATTCCTCTCACCCTTATTTACCTCTGTAAATAATGTGTTCTCTGTCTGATTTTAAGATTTTTCTCTTTATTACTAGATTTGAAAAAATTGATGTGTTTTGGCATAATTTTCTTCATGTTTCTTGTGCTTGTGACTCATTGATTTTGTTTCTGTGGTTTGTAGGTGTTTTACAATTTTGCATATTTTTGCCCTATTATTCCTTCAAAGGACCCCTCCCCCAAGCACATACACATTGAAATTTTCAGAGTTCACTGATTCTCTGTTTTTGCCTCTTATTATTATATTATTTTATTTGGATACTTTTATTGCTCCATTTTTACTAATCTTTTTTCCTGCAATGTTTAATATTTCTTTAGTCTCACACAACAGAGTATTTTACAGCTCACATGTGGTAGGTAGAATTCTAAAACAATGTATTCCCTTCTAGGATTTTTCACCCCATTTTCCAGAATTGTGACTATGATGCATTATCAACTCCATAATTAGATAATCTTGGCAAAAGGAATTCTAAGATGTAATTTAGGTTACTTGAGTCAATGAAAAGAGACATTACATTAGTGGCCTATGTAACTACATGAGCCTTCTTTAAAAAGAGAGTTTTTGTCTCAGGGTGATGTAAGAGGGAGGAAGTCGGAGGACTGAGGTATGTGGAAGATTCATTGCACAGTGCAGGCTTGAAGACAGCAGAGGCCACATTAGAGGCCTGAGAGTGGCTTCCAGGTCTCCAGAGTGACACTTTGTTTATAGGCAAGAAGGAAATGGAAACTTAAGTCCTGTGTCCACAAGGGACTGGATTTTTTTAAGTAACTGCAATGAACCTTAGAAATTAATTTTTTCTATGGACTTTGTATCAGAACCTAGAGCAACTAACACCATAATTATAGCCTTGTAGGACTGTAATTCTAAACTCCAGGCAAGTGCGCCCAGATTTTGACTTATACAGCTGTACACTAATGTGACAATTGTCTTAGTGTGCCAAGTTTGTAATATTTTGTTGCATAGGAGTAGAAAATCAATTCATGACACAATGTAATTTTTATCTCTTGAAATTTAATTTGAATCTTTTTTACATCGTTCATGTCTCTACTTAACTTTTGAACATAAGGAATACTATAATAGGAGCTGTTTTAGTGTCCTTGCCTGCTACTTGTAAAATCTCTATCAATTCTGAGACAGTTTCATTTGCTTGATTTTTCTAGGGCTTCATTGTGGGTTGTAACTTTTTGTTTCTTTCTATGCCTTGCAATTTTTTGTTAGATGTCATACATAATGAATTTTACTTTGGTGGGTGCAGGCTATTTTTGTTTTTTCTGAAAATATTCTTGAGTTTTATTGAGGGTGCAGATCAAATTTGACAATGATTTGATTCTTTCAGTTCTTAACTTTGTGATTTGTTGGGCAGAAACAGCTATGTTTAGTTTGGGGCTTATTACTCCCTAGGAGGTAAGACCTTTTTAAGAACTATACCCATTTTCTCTGAGTTACGAAGTTTTTTGGTTTGATTACTGGGAGTGTTAAGTATTATTCCTTCTAATTGTTTCGATTGATTCCTTTTCTGATATTTTCCCACACAAAAGAGTTGAATCATCCTCAGGCCAAGAGTTTAGACTTCACTGTCAGTGAGGCTTTCTCCTCTCTCAGGTACTCTTTCACTCTTTCTTTGTCTTGCTAGACCCCTAGCTCTGTCTCTGAAGTGGAAGAAGTATACTATACTGTACCTACACTCCTTTAGCTGTGCTCTAGTCTAGAAATTCTATTCAGGTAATAAATCATAGGGCTTTCCTAGCTTGTGTTTTATTTATCAGGGATCATTGTCCCTAATTGTCCCTAATGTTCTGTGTTTGAAAACTATTTCATGTACTTTCTTCATTTCTTTTTTGCTTGTTTTAGGTTAGATCTTAAATGAACTTCCTGTTACTCTGTTGTGGCTGCAAGTATACTTAAGAACCTTTTGACATAAAATGGTATACTGAGATACACTATTCACTTCTAGAAAACATTTTGTTATCATAGTATATATTTTGTCTCATAAGTCAGTATATACCATGCTTGTATATCTCATTTATTTGAAATACAGTCTCTAGGTTTTTTGCTATTTTGACACTTAAATAGAAACACACGACTATTCTAATCAGTGAAAGTGATCAGCAGAAAATAGCAGAGAGAAATGCAACTTAGGAGGTTGGTCAGGGATTGGTAAGAGAAAAGATAGCAAAAATAAAATGGTGAGAAAAGAGGAGAGCATACTGTTAGGATCTGTGAGGTGGGAAGGAGAATAGAAATAAAGAAGAAGAAGGAAGTGGTCATCCATGGCAGGTGGCTTGTGTGTAACTTTTTTATATAGTAGGAAGGTGTGGTTTTTGTTCCCTATACCTTCCTTTCTTTTTTGCTGTCTTTGTACCATTCAGTTCCAAACATCTCTTTCTCAGATGCATCTATAGGCATGTGGACCTAAATAGAGAATATGATAAGTGATAAATATGCCATTTATTGATAAGTGATAAATATGATAAGAATTAATATGCCATTTATTCTTTGCTCAGTAGGTAATTTTAATTCATCATCTACACTAACCCAGGTACTGGGCTACTAAGAGAGATGCAAAATTGAACAGTGTTGATGTATTTCCTTGACTCAAGGATGGTAAAATCTACTAAGAAACACGATAGGCCATAACAACAGAATTTGATATGTGCTAATAGGGTACTAAGGGAATCATAGAACACCACCTATCCCAGCGTGGAGGTTTAGGTGCCCAAAGAGCATTTCCGAGCTGAAACTTGAAGAAGAATGGGTCAGGCCAAGGAAAGAGGAGAGAAGAATGGAATGGCAGTCTAGAAAAGTACAAGGTAAGTCAACCAGTGACACAGCTCAGTGCAGCTGGAATGTAGACTGTGAGGGGTAGGGGATCTTTTTAGGAAGCTTGGGAACAGATTTTTGCTGCTGCCTTCAGGATGCTAGTGCTGGCTAGAGACTAAAAAGCACTTGTGTTTAGGACTCCTGGCCACAAATTTCCTGGACATATAAACCTGTCAACAGAAGTGGAACAAGGTTTGATCTGAGATTTCTTTCTAGATTGGTTTTACTAGATATATTTGTCTCTCAGAATCTCGCAGCAAGGAACATAGAACCTAGTAGATAGTAAAATGGGAATTTTCAAAGATTCTTTGTATTCTGAGAGGGTGCACAAACTTAACGAAGTGCTTCCTTGTGTCCCAAAGATCTAGGTAGTTTGCCAGTAACTTTTGGAAACAATGAAATGAAGACCAGGTCGTATGGAGCAACAGAAAGATAACTTTATCTTGACAGTTCGATTTTAGGAAGAATATTCAATGGGTACCATGCCAAATGACCTTCAGAGTGGAGCTTCTGAGTGTCCTCAACACTATTCCCTCGATGTGGAGCATGTGTCATGCCAGACAAAAAGAAGTGAAGATGAAATAGCAGTCAGTAGCCCACATTTTGGCACTTTAAAATATAAACCAAACAATTTTTTAGTTGTCAAAATATACATAGTTTAAGGAATAAGCCAAAATTACCTTCTTTAATCATTTGAGCAGTTATAAATCAATTGTTAAATATTTTTCTGGGGATGGCGCCACATGACCATAATCCGAGCACTTGGGAGGTTGAAGTAAGATCACTGTGAGTTTCAGGCCAGCCTGGGCTACTTAGTGAGTTAAAAGCCAGCCTGCAATAAAGTGAGATTCTATCTCAAAAAAATGTTAAGTACTTTTTGTTATTTATGGAATGATGACAATTTTTAATATGTACAACATCTCATAATACTTCCTTGAAATGATGCATCATATACAAAGCAATATATCATTTAAATTACTTATGAGTAAAGCCATTCATCTCCTCCAGCCTTGTATTTGATTATAAAATGGGATTTTCCTTAGGATAATTTGTGCATATGTTTGTGTATTAGTTTTTGGAAGAGAATATGAGGAAAACAAACAAATAATTCCTAAATTCTCCACCTCTTGGTGACCAGGTCTGTGGAACCACATAGAGGTGTATTAGTGTAATGGTCATGAGCATCTCTCAGGCACTACACTCTGCTCTGCAAAGTTAAGCAGGTTATCTATGCTCTTTGAGAAGCTGAGCATCAGTTTCCCCATCTATGACAGGCGGTTTAACGGTCCTTTCATCATATGGTTGTGCTGAAAATGAATTTGACTCATTCATACTAGCGCTAGAAATATAACAAAGGCTCTGACATTCTGAACAGGATTCTGTGTTTTATTTCATGATGTATACTTACCTTGGCATTTTTGCCATCTGAGGCTTTCAGGCTTCCATTTAAGATTTCTGTACTCCGCCAAGTGAATCACTCCTTAAGGAACACTTTTTAAAAACAATTAATTTTTTGGTACATTTTACATGTACATGATGATAATTTTCATCATATGGAATTTGTGCCTATACATGATATATGTTGATCATTTTCCCTTTTATCTCCCCTCCTTTCAATCCCTTTCCCCTTCCTTATTTACAAAAGCTTTGTTTCCATTTTTCCTTCTATACTTTTTTATTTTTCCTTCTTTCCTTTTCCCCTCCACCTGCCAGTTCCTTTTTCCATTTGAAAATTTTCTTTCTACTTCACAATATCTACTATATATTTTGGTTCTAATTCACACTTTCACTTTCTTTCTCACACCAGAAAAATCATGTGATATTTGAACATGTGGATCAATTTATTTCACTTAAGAGTATGGTCTCATGGTGCATCCATCTACCTAGAAATGTCTAAAACTTATCCTTCTTTATGGCAGAGTAGTACACAAAAGTATGAAAAAATACACATCATCTTTATCTATTGTTTGGTTGATGGGCATTTGTGCTGTTTCCAAGATTTAGTTATAAACTGAGCTGCTATAAACATGCATATATTGCTGTGGTATGATGCTTTTAATTCTTTTGAGAAGACAATAAGAAGGAAAGTCTGGGTCAAACTGAACTGCTAGTTTTACTTTTTTGAGGAATCTCTACACTGATTTCCACAGTGGTTGCACCAGGTTATACTCCCACCAACAGTGGAGAAGAGTTTCTTTTTCAACACAACTCTGCAAGCATTTGTTATTGGTTGATTTCTTGATAATAACCATTTTTTCTGGAGTGAGATGGCATCTCAGTGTTGTTTTAATTTGCATCTCTCAAATGGCCAGTGATATTACACATCTGTTCCTATATTTATTTGCCATTTATACTTCTTCATCTGAGAAGTGTCTGTATTTCACATGCCCATTGTTAGATTAAGTCTTTAAATTTAGGGGGTCTGATTTTTTTGAGTTCTTTGTATTTTCTAGATAGTAGTCCTTTTTCTGAGGAATATCTATCAAAATTTTCCCATTATGTGGGTTGTCTCTTCACTCTGTCAATGGTTTCTTTTGCTATGCAAAAGCTTTTTAATAAGATGAGATCCCAGTTATTTTTTGTGATATTTCATATGTGATTCAGGTTTTGTTCATAATGTCTTTGCCTACATTTATGCTTTTAAGAGTTCTACCTATTCTATCTTCCAACAGGTTTAGTTTTAATATTTAGATCTTTGATCATTTCAATTTTAGATTAATGCATGGTAAAAGATATGAGTCTGGTTTTAGTCTTTAGCATGAAAAGCCAGTGTTTCAAGGACCATTTATTAAAGAGGTTATCTTTGTTCCACTGAATGTTTGGCACCTTTATCAAAGATAGGTGACTGTGTTTGGAGTTGTTTTTGCATCTTCTACTCTATTCCATTGACCCTCAGTTCTGTTCTTTTTCAGCACCCTGCTGTTTTTATCACTATAGTTTGTAGTATAGTTTCAAGTTAGAGAATGTGATGTTCCTTGCCTTAACTTTGTTGCCCAGAACTGCTTTTGCTATTTTAGGTCTGTTCAGGGACCAAATTAATTTTAGGATTGTTTTATCTAATTTTTTGAGGTATGTGATTTGTATTTTGGTCAGAATTGCATTAAATCTGCATAACAATTTAGGGAGTATTGTCATTTTCACTACATTGGTTCTTCTTACCCACAGCAAGGAATATTTTTCCATTTTCTGATATCCTCTTCAATCTCCTTTTTCAGAGTAATGTAATTTTCAATGTAAAGTTCTTTTGCTTCCTTTATTAGATTAATTTCTAAGTATTTCAGACTTTTCGATGCTATTGTGAAAGGTGTTGTTTCCCTAATCTATATCTTAGTAAGTTTATTTGCATACAAGAATGCTATTGATTTTTGAGGGTTGACTTTGTATCCAGTTATATGACTAAATTTGGTTATTAAATCTAGAAGAAGTCTTTTGGTGGAGTTTTTGGGGTCTTCTGTATAGAGTATCATGTCATCTGCAAATAAAGATAATTTAACTTCTTATTTTCTTATCATTATTCCTTTTATTTCTTTCTCTTGTGTAATTTTTCTGGCCAACATTTCTAGAATTAAACTGAATAAGAGTGATGGTATGGAGATCTTTGACTTCTTCTTGATTTTAGAGTGAAAGCTTTTAGTTTTTGACCATTTAATATGAATGTTTACTGTTGATTTGTCTTTTATCAGATTGTGATAAAGATCATGGATTCCAATTTTCTGTAGAGTTTTTCTCATGTGTTTTCTGCATCTATTGAGTTGATCATGTGATTTGTGTCTTTGGTTCTGCTAATGTAATATATTAATTCATTGATTTGTGTATGCTGAATCATCCCTGCTTCCCTGGAATAAATCCTATGTGGTGAGGGTGTGTAATTATCTTGATGATTTCCTGATACATTTTTAATAGCATCTTAAATTTTCATTGTCAGATATTCAGTTTTCATTGCCAGATATTGGATATTGGATTACTTAGAATCTTCATATCCTTTTAACGCAGCTTTGGTAATTCATATGTATCTAGTTATCTGTCCATTTTGTCTATATTTTTCATCTTATTAAAATAGAGGTTCTTAAAACACAAGTAATGATCTGGGTTTCTGTAGGACTCATTGTGATTTCACTCTTTTTATTCCTAATTGGATTTGAGTCTTATCTTTCCTTTTTCTGGATAAGTTTGACTAAGGGTTGTCTATTTTGTTTAATCTTTCAAAGAAGCAACTCTTTTGTTCATTGATTCTTTGTAGTTTTCTTAGTCTCTATTTAATTAATTTCTGCTTTAATCTTGTTGTGATTTGTTTAAATGTCCCTCCGAAGCCTCATGCAGTCATGGAAGGTGGGCATTTCTAGGACAGCCGAGTCTAGCATTTGTGATTGGTTTGTTGTCCAGCGCTGGGATCGGTGGCATGAGTGCCGCACCCACCCAGAAGCAGGTAGCCTGTGTACAATATAAGGGAGGGAAAGAGGCATGATCTTCCCTTTTTCACCTTGTTCACTCTTGGGGCTTGTGGCTACCATGCATGCTTGACCCTCAGCCATGCCACCCTGCCTTGGGGCCAGCTGAGTATGGGCCAAAACCTCTAAAAACTGTAAGCTAAATAAACATTTCCTTCCCTAATTTTGTGCATCAGGTATTTTGTCTCAGCAATGAGAGAAAAGTAACCAGTACAACTCTTTATAATTTTCTCCCTTTTATGACTTTTGGGCTTGACTTACTCTTCTTTTTCTAGATGTTTGAGCTTCTACATTAGGTTATTTATTTGAGCTGGTTCTGTATTTCTGATGTGGGAATTTACTGCTATAAAGTTCCCTCTGAGGACTGCTTTGATTGGGTCCCACAAATTCCAGTACATTTTCTTGCCATTACTGTTTAATTGTAGGAATTGTCTGATTTCTTTTTTAATTTTATCAGTGACCCAGTAGTTACTCAGGGACGTTATTTAATTTCCATGTGTTTATGAAGTTTTTGCCACTGATTTCCAACTTTATTGTACTGTGGTCTGATAATATATATGGGATAATTTCACTCCCTTTGCATTTACATAAGCATGTTAAATGAGCCAGTTTGTGGTCTATTTTGGATAGCACTCCATGTGTAGCTGAGAAGAATGCACAGTTTGATGTTGTGGGGTAGAATACTATAGACATCTACTAAGTTCATTTGTTCAAAAATTCAGTTAGGTTTTGATAAGTTTTCTTGTCCATTTTGTCTTTCTATTTGTGACAGTAGGGTTTTGGGGTCCCCATTACAATTGTATTAGTGCTTATTTGATTTTTCATGTCTGTTAATATTTGTTTTATATAATGGGGAGCACTGATATTTGGTGCTTATGTATTTATGATTGTTATCTCTCCCTTTTTGATTGTCCCCTGAACAAGTATATAGTGACCTTCTCTGTCTCTCTTGATCAGGCTTGGATTTAAATCTCCTTTGTCTGTAAATAGAATAGCTAACCCTCCTTTTTCTGGATTTATGTCACATTGTTTTCCATCTTCTAGCTTTCAGTCTATGAATTTTTTTGAGTTAATGTGTTTCTTGTATGCACCATATTTGGGGATCTTGTTTCTTGATCCATTCTGCCAACCTGTTTCTTCTAATTGGTGAATTGAGACCATTTACATCATAGTTATAACTTATGCATAGACTTATCCTTGCTGTATTGCTTTCCTATTATTGGTTTCTTTTCTTTCTCCTCTGTTTTTTTTTTTTTTTTTTTTTTTTTGCTTGCTTTGGGATGAGGATATAGCTCAGTAGCACAGCCTCTACCTGGCAAGAACAAGGTCCTGAGTTTGAATTCCGGTACAAGAAATTATTTGCCTTGCCTGATGAATTCTTTCTGTTGGGGTCTTGGAGTTGTAGTCTTATTATCGTCTTATTATCTCTTTCTAGAATGCCCTTCAGAACATTTTGGATTGTTGGTTTGGTGGTCATGAATTTCTTCAGGTGTTCTTTGTCATGGAAGTATATCTTTTAAAAAAATTTTTTTAAGAAAAGAATACAAACAAATGAGAAAAAAACCCCCAAAATCAAAAAAACAAAATGAGGTCATTTAAAACAAAAGGATGGACATAGTACATGATTTAAAACCACAATACAAGGTGATCTACAATGGTTACCATGATGTCTCTTGTTATCTTCAATAGAATTGCCCATATCATCAGATACAATAAAATTGAACATAGTAGTATGGAACAAAATCAATAAAAATAAAACATTGGAGACATTATAGGACTTCAAAAGAGGGTAATAGTCAAACCAGAATGGGTATGATCTTGTTGTCTTCAGAGTAGTTGCCTGTACTCTCAGACTTGATACTATCAAACATAACAGATTTGAATAAAATCAGTCAAGACAAAATAGTGAAGGCAATACAGGGTTTGAGATTAACTTAATAAGAAATTAAAATTGTTACCGTAATATATCCTTCTATCTTTGGAATAGCTGTCTATTCCCTCAAATCTAGTACCAGTAGACAAAGTATCTTACTCTTTCACTTTTGAAAGATAGTTTTGTGGGGGTACATCAAGAGGTTGTTTTAGGGCTTGAAATACTTTAATCTTTAAGGTTTTGTATTAAAGTTTTGCATTGGGAAGTCTTCAATTCTTATGGGTTTTGCTTTATAACTGATTTGTTTCTTTGCTCTAAAAGCTTTTAGTATTCTGTTCTTGTGTTGAGTTTATGAAATCTTGACTATTATATGCCTAGGGTAGATTTTTTTAATCACAGCTGATTGGATTTCTATATGTCTCACTTATCTGCATATTGTATTTTATCCCCTGCTTGGAAAGTTTTCTGTCGTTACTTCTGTGAGCAGTGTTTTTAATGTCTCTTGAGTTATTTCCTGATTTTTTTGTTGACCTCAATCAATTTCGTGTTATTTTTCTGTGCATCATGCAGCAGCTGTTGGGCTGATTTTCAGGGTACCTTGCTATTTTTAAGAAATCTTCCTTTCCATGATATTTAACCACAATCCTGTCCTTTATATGATATTCTGTCCTCACCTTGATTCATTCTGCTGTGTATACTTTCCATGGAATTTTAATCTCCTGGGCTGAATCTGTTTGTATTTTTTTATTTTGAAGAGAATAAAACCAAATGAAATAAAACAGAATAGAGTCAATCGAAGCAAAACAATGAACATGGTGCATGACTTCAAAACAAGATAAAAGGAAATCAATAATGGCTAAGATAATGCCTCTTGTTATCTTCAAAACAACTGCCCAAACCATCAGGCATAATAATATCAAACAAAATAGTACAGAATACAGCCAATAAAAACAGAACAATGGAAGCAATATAGGACTTCAAAATAAGATAATAGCAAAACAACAGAGGCTATCAAAATGCCTCGTGTTATCTTCAAAGTAGTTGCCTATACCATCAGACATGATATAATCAAACAAAACAAAATAGGATAAAATCAATCAAAACAAAACAATGAAAGCAATACAGGGCTTCAACACAAGATAATAGGAAATCAATATGGTTACCATAATATATTTTGTTATCTTTGAAATAGCTGTTCATGCCATAAAATATAATAAAATTAGAAAAACTGAAACAGAATAAAACCAAACTAAACAGAACAATGTAAACAATATGGGTTTCAAATCACAATAGATTAATAATGGCCACTACCTTCCCTTTCAGACACTCCTTCCCTTTCACTTTCACAATATGTATTGTGCATTTTGGATTCTGCTAACTTCTTTAGTTTTTTTATACTAGGGAGACAACACAATATTCACCTATGTGACTCTGAACCATTTCATCCATGAGCATGATCTCAAGTTGTATCCATTTATCTACAAGAGCCTCAATGTTATCTTTGTTTATAGTGGAGTAGCTTTCCATTGTATCAAAATGCCATGTCTTTCTTGTCCACTCTGCAGCTGTTGGGCAAGTTACCCCCACTTCCTTCTGGTTCCCTGTCACATAGAACATTGTTCTCTCTCCTTTGATTTTTGGTCTACGAACCCCCTTTTGAGTTAAATGTGTTTCTTGTGTAAAGCACATGGATGGATCCTGTATCCCGATCAACTTGCCTGTTTCTTTTTATTGGTGAATTGAGGTCCTCTATATTAATGGTTATGCCCAACATGCACTGCCTCATCTTTGTCATGCTATTTTCCTGTCATTGGTTGTCTACTTTTCCCCTCCATTCAACTATCTGCCCTGCTCAGTGATCCCCCTCTGCTGTTGTTCCTGGAAGCATGGTCTTTTTTATGTCTCTCTAGAATGTCCTTCAGAATTCTTTGTAAGATTGGTTTGTTGGTCATGAATTCCTTCCGTTGTTTTTTGTCATGAATGTATCTTGTTTCTTCATTAACTTTGAAAAGTAGTGTTGCAGGGTACATCAATCTGGGTTGGAAGTTGTTTTCTTTCAGGACTTGAAATATTTCACTCCAAGCTCTTCTTGAGCTGATGGTTTGTGTTGAGAAGTCTGTTGTAATTCTGATGGATTTTCATTTATATATGATCTGTTTCTTTTCTCTAACAGCTTTTAACAGTGTGTTGTTGTGTTGAATTTCTGGGATCTTGGTTATTATATGTCTGGGTATAGATTTATTTTGGTTATGACTAGCTTGAATTCTACATGCTTCACTTATCTGAATGCCACTTTCTTTTCCCATGCTTGGGAAGTTTTCTGATAGACTTCTAATGTCATTTGTGTTGATCCTTGCTTTTTTACTCACATCTATTATTCTTAAGCTATGTTTCTTGGGGTTATTTTGCAGCCATTGAATTGTTACTTCCTGATTCCTTGTTATTTATTTTTATTTTTCAATTTTTAAAAAATTTTTAAAATTTTATTTAAAGAGAAAAACAAAACAAAACAAAACAAAACAGAATAAAGGATAGTAACAATACAGAATTCCAAGGAATAGAACTAAAAAAGAACACTAAGAAATCATTACTTGATAAATTACATACTGACATCTTGGAAATAGTTGTTCAAATTACAAAGTTAAAACATGCAAAGTAGACATTCAAACAGTGAGACTGTTAACAGTTCTGCTCCATGATCTGACAAAAATAGTAATATGGTCATCCATTTTACACACTTAAACATACATGCAGTTATATCAAAAGGGTAAAATTAAACACAACAAAACAGAACAAAGCAGATCACAAGAAAGCAATGTAAGAGACATAAATTTCAAAGCTAGACAATCAGAGATATTCACTCTCTATCTATCATATTGACACTTGTTTTCTTCCAAGCAGTTGTCCATATCATCACATACAGGGAATTCACATGAAACAACATAGTATGGAACTGATCCGGACAGGACTTCCGTGTTATTTTTTAAGAGATCTTTCCTTTGTGATTGCAAGCTGCAAACCTGTCTTCAAGGTTTAAAAGTCTATCTTTCAAGTGGTTTTGCCATCTTTCAATGAAGTTTTTAATTTCCTGGATATCTCTTTGAATCTGTTTCATGTAGTCTAAATATTTTTTTATATTGTTCATTCAAGATTTCCCTCATTTTCCTATGGTCCTTTTTTTTTCTCTGTCTTCTTTAGAGGTGTTTACAAGTCTTCTATTATGTTTTTTCTTTCTTCTTTTACCTGAGATAGTATTTCTGTTCTCATTTCTTTTATAGCCTCATGAAGTTGTTTCTTTACTTCTGTTGCCATCACTTCAGAAATTTTAAGTGTGTGACTCACAATCTTTTATACATTTACATCTTCTGGACTTACTCTGCTTGGGTTGGAGGCCAGAGACTGCCTTTTGCTTCTTCTTTTTTTTTTTCTACACATTTTAAAAATAAATGCAACTTAAAAATTTAAAAATATATCTGCAAATACTTTTAATGATGTGATGAAATACTCAAACTAAGTGAAAGACAAGGACATATTCTTGTTTGCATGCAAAACAGCCTGTCTTATGGTGCAAAATAGTGAATAAAATATTTCTAGTAATACACTCAGAGTCTATATATATTATCCAATTATACATATTCATTAAGGAAATAATGAAATGTCTTTGTCTTTCACTTAGTATGAGTATTTCATCACATCCTTAAATGTACTTTCTGTATACCCTTAAAATTTTAAGCTGAATATCTTATTTTTAAGTTGCATTTATTTATTTATTTTATTTTATTTTATTTTAAAAAGGGGTAAAATTAAACACAACAGAACAGAATGGGACATAAGAAAGCATCAATTTCAAAGCTAGACAACCAGAGATCTTCACTATCTGTCACATTGTCTCTTGTTTTCTTCCAAATGGTTGTCCTTATCTTTGCATATGGGGAGCTCATACTAAATAACATAGCCAATCTTTTCACAAGATGTGTAGTTCACTGGGTACCACTTGCTAGGCAGGCGGGAGTGGGAGGGGGGACACGGGATGGGGGACAGGATGACATATGTCCAACTCTCAGCCCCAACGCAAGGCAGGATCACAGCCGCCTCCCAGAGACAGGAGGAGTTCCCTGCTCTCCCAGCACCCCAAGTCAACTGCACGGTGCAGGTCCCCGTACGCCAGGGTCTCTCTCCTTCAGGTTGTTGAAAGTAGGCCACACTCTCAGCTGTCCCCCCAGAGAGAGGAGGAGTTCCTTGAACTCCTGGCACCCTGAGCCAACTGCATGGTGCAGGTCCTGATGCTCAGGGTCTCTCTCCTTTGGGCTGCTGAAAGTAGGCCACACTCACAGCCACCCCCCAGAGAGGCGAGGAGCTCCTTGTTCTCCTGGCACCCCAAGTCAACCACACTGTGCAGGTCCCAAGGCCAAAGTCTCTCCCCTGCAGGCCCCCTAAAGTCTGCCATACTCACCTGCTATTTCTTTCTGATGAATTGACCATTCCATTTCTAAGGTTCTGAAATGGTCAACAGACCACAGAAAGAATTCTCTTTAGGCTCCTGTTTGAAACCAGCAGCTACAGCAATCTGCTGGCCTTGCTTCAGGGCCACTGCCTTTTGCTTCTTTGTTTTGACATATTTCTATGTTCTTCCAAACAAGTGGGTAGTGGGGTCCCAGGCACTTCCCACATTGGCTACAATTTCTCTGAAGCAAGACTGTTTGGTTCTTCTCGCCAGTGCTGGCTATGGGTACCTGATGGTGGCCACTGGGTGCACAGACACAGGGCTGTCTGCTACTTTTCCCAGCCTACACTGGCTCCCCAATGGCTGGTGAAGTGCAAGCAGGGGCAAGGCTGGCTGCTGCCTCTGAACCAAGCTGCCTCTGGGCCAAGCTGTCACTGGCAGGGAACCCCCACAATAGCCCCTGGAATGTCCACAAGGGCAGTGCTCAGTCTGAGAAATTTCCACAGGTCTGCACCCAGCTAGAAGCTGCTAGAAGAAGCTGGCAGAAGTTCTGGTTCAGCACTTATCCAATCTATCTCCAAAATGGCTCCTAGCCAATTACTCTCTCCTATGGGAGGACTTAGTCCTCTGTACTCACCACCAGCCAGTCCTCTGCATCTGCCACTCCTTTCCATTTCCACATCTTTTGCAGAGCTCTCTGGGGTCACCAACTGCCACTGTCACCACAACCATGTGTCCCCAGGTTCCAACATCTCCTCTTGCACAGTGGGTCTGGATCCAGGAAAAGGCACTGCCAGCTACTACCTTCTTCTTCATTTAAGTTTTTCTTTTTACTCTTTCTGTGGGCTTCAATTCTCACTTTAGATTCTTCCTGGGTTGAGGAGACCCACTTCCCTCCTTCTTGTCTTCCCCACAATGTGATATTCCAGTGTCTGGACTGCACCTCTCAGAGAGGCTGTTTACTCTGCTGTTTACTGTTCCACCATCTTCCCAGAAGCTCCCTGAATGAATCAGTTTCATGGATTCTATTTCTTTTCTGTGTTGGGCATTTATGGTTTCCATCATTTTCCTAAGTTCATCTCGTTTTAAAAATCTGTATCTTTTATTGATTCACTAATCATGCCCTTCACTGTGGTTATCATCTCTGAAATTATCTAAGAGATTAACTCTGATTTGACTTTTTTCTAGTGCATCATTCATTTGCTCTGTTACTTCTGCTATCACTACTTCAGAGAGTTCAAGTGGGTTCTTTTTGAAATGTTTCATTTCATTGCCCCTGTGTTGGCCTCTGGCAAGTTGTAAATCTGGAGTCACATCTTGCTTCCATGTATTCGCATTTTCTTTTCAATTTTGTCTTTCTTTCTTTCTTTCTTTCTTTCTTTCTTTCTTTCTTTCTTTCTTCTTTCTTTCTTTCTTTCTAGATTAATCCTTGTGTTAATGCTTGTAAATTGTTTATGGTAGGTGTTTTTATCACTAGTGTCAAAAACCCTTACAAAATGATTGCTTCTCAGAGATGTCTTCTAAATATAACTGACTTTTTGGTTCTGAGGCTGTTGCAAGACTTTCTTCAATTTATTGGATATGAGAAGTTGCTGCCTATTTGGCCTAGCTCCTGGTTCTTTGGGAGTGGTCTACAGTATTGTTTATGACCCTCAGGCAATCTCAGTTTTGGGATACTAGGAAGAACAACTGACTAGAACAATTATATCACCTTGACTAATGTAATACAATCAGTAGTAACAACAGTATTGAACACACTCTAGAAAATGACAAATTGTGGTAACTATTAATTTGCCATCTTTAATCAGTTGAACAAGATTTGTAGTTATATAACCAAATCTAAAAGAAACCAGAAAATTGTGTATAGTAAGCTTTCCCTCTTTATGGTGATTTTATCCACATGAGAGAAAGTTAAAAAGGGCTTAAGTGAGAAAAAGAGAAATAGAAGAGAATGGGATCAGAAGCAAGGCTGGAGGATAAAGGAAGATTACATAAGCTTTGAGAACTGGTATAGAAGACAGAAGGGAAAAAAAGGGAGAAACAGAAACAAGAACAAAATAGTTATGATAAAAAGCTAGAAACAATGCTCTCACTTGAATAAAAACAAGAACAAACAGTAACGAAAAAGACAAACAAAAAGTAAAAACAAAGAAAGGAAGAAATCACAAAAAAGAAATGTCTGTATCAGGGCCTGTCTCCTATGACCAGAGGCCAGGGTGGGAGGACAGAGCCCAGAGCTGTGATTAATCCCAGAAAGGCAGCAGTAGAACTATGGTGGTGGTGGATAATCCCAGCAAACCTGGGATTTTAGTTCCTCTGAAGTTCAGGCCACTTCTGGTTTCTGGCTCTGAGGCTGAGACCCGAGATTTTCAGCCCTCAATACTCTGAGTGCCTCCTGATAGGCTGAACTTGACTCCCTGACCTGCTGGCTTGAACTTGTCTGTGCTTCACTTTGAGACTTGGAGTTTCTAGATGGAGCCAACCTATAGCTTCTCTGAGCTCTGACTTCCACTGGCCTCTTTCCAAATTGCCTAGAAGTCCAACAACCTTCTCCTGGGAGGCATCTGAATCAGAATAACTCATCAGCCCCCAGTTTGTAGCATCCATTGCTCCATTCCACTGGTGAGTTTCTCCATGGAGGCCTCTGGGGTTGCCAGTAAGCACTGTGCCTCTGTAGGTTTGAGTTTCTCCTCCCACACTGAGGGAGAAAATTTCACTTCTACCTCTCTGTTCTGCATTGTCGTCCCTCTTTTTGCTCTCCTGTAGGCTCTAATTCTTACTTCAGATCCTTGCTGGGTCCCTGGGACCCACTTCCCTTTCTTTCTCTTCCTCACATTGCTATATTCCAGCATCTGGATTCCAAATATCAAAGAGGCTGTTTCTCTGCTGATAACCATTCCACCATCTGCCTTCAAAACTCAAGAACCTATCTTTATACTTTTTTTTGTTACTAATATTGGCATTGACTTTGAAAAATTCAAAACTCAGTAATGTTTGATTAATCCCTATGCACTGCATCAAATACTTTTCAATTCCTGTTTTATTTTTGTCCTCATCATGCAGAGTTCTGTACTGAGTAGAGAAAATAAGATAAGTGCAGAGCAAACAGTCGGAACATGTTCAGAATGAGCTGTTTCAAGGAGGAGCTGGCGTTATGATTCTTTTAGTGCCCTAAGAATGATACCCTGAAGAAAAACCTTTGCAGCTTACAACTGCTCCCCATCATCAGCAAGAAAGAGGAGAAGCATTTGCTCTATTTTGGGGAACTGTTGCCTCTGAGGAAGGAGAAGGCATTGTGTTCCTGTAGTCACAGTCTACAAAATTTACAAATTTTAAAGGATAGTCTCAATTTTTCAAAAACACAAATTAAAAATTGATTTACTGCAAAGTTGTTTTTACTCCTAACAGCAACTGTGTGTCAAACTCTGTCAAACTCTTCCTTTCTAGGCAAGGAACACGTGCTACTATGACGAGGGGGAAGTAGGCTTCCTTCCTATATTGTCTTCCAAGGTTAATCTCTTTCCTCCCTTTGGGAGAAAAATCACCTTCAATTTGGCATTTATAGATGCCAACTTTAAGACATGCCGTGTGTGTTCAAAATACTTGTAAGAGTCAGGAGTCTAAGTGACATTATCATCATGATCTTAGCCAACATTAACTGATTACATATGACGTATCAGATATGAAGTACAGTTTAACTTCCTTAGTCTTCAAAAGCTGTAAGAGAGTAAGTGGTATTATTATTCATTGTTGAAGCTGGGCTCATAGAGGTTAACTAATTTTCTTAAGTTAACTTAGTCAAAAAACACCAGGGCTGGACTGAACAATGGCATTCTGTCTCCAAAGCTCCTGCTCTTAACCACTTACACAACAGTTGGAATCCTTTCCCACTTAATGATACACTGTGGACTTAGATAGTACATAAATGGTGTTACTTATCTTTGTAATTATTCATTTATGGTTTCTTTCTTGACTCATTTTCCCTGTCCTATTCCTTTGCATAATTCTAGAGTCTTCTCCATGTAGGGGGAAGTCCGCTCTAGTGAGGAGAGTTGAGATGATTTGAGAGAGGGATATTGTATGGCATGAATTAGATGTGATCAGTTTCAGAGGATCAGGAAAAAGCCCAAAGGCCAACTACACCCATCATCAGCAAGAAAGAGGAGAAGGAAGAGGAAAAGAAGGATATAGGGTCTTTGCAGACAAAAAGTTACATGGAGCAGTGTCAGTGAGTAGGCAATAACAATGTCAAGTCAGACATGAGGAAATGGGGCTGTGGACACTCAAAAACACTCTGTTCCTTGGTTTTACTGGTGAATTCTATAAACATTTAAAGTAAGAATTAATTCTAGGTCTTTTCAAATTCTTCCTCAAAGTAAAAATGAGGTAATACCTTGACACCAAAGTTAGACAAAGATACTATGAAAATGGACAATATGTTTTTCTATTTTCCCCTTTATATATATTTTTTCTCACGTAAGAGAAATAACATGATATTTGGGCTTGTGTGTCTGACCTATTTCACTCAACATTATGTTCTCAAGTTGCATCCATTTGCCTACAAATGCCTTAAGATTACCTTTCTTTGTGGCAGAGTAGTACCCCTTTGTGTGTAAATACCACTTTTGCTTTATGTAGCCATCCGTTGATGGACATGTATGCTGTTCCCAAAGATTAGCTATAATAAATTATGCTGCTATAAACACTGGTATGCATATATTCATGTAATACAATAACTTTTGGAAAGATGATTGGAAAGGAAGTAACTAGTCAAATGGAATTTCTACTTTTAGTTTTGTGAGGAATCTCCACACTGATTCCCATAGTGGTTGTAGTAGTTTACATTCCTACTAACAATATACAAGATTTCGTTTTTTCTCCACATCCTTGCCAGCATTTATTGTTTGAATTTTTTATGATAGCCATTCTTTCTTGTACAAAATAGATCACAGTATAGTTTTAATTTACATTTCTCTAATTGCCAGTGCATTTGAACATTTTCAACCTTGATATGTTTAATGGTTGTTTTTTCTAAGAAGTATCTGTCCATTTCAGTCTTCCACCCCTTTTTGGATTGTGTCTTTTATTTTTTGACTGGGCCTAATTTTTTGAGTTTTTAATACATTCCAGATGTTATTTCTCTGTCCAAAGAATAACTGGCAAAATTTTTTCCCATTTTGTATATTGGTTCTTCATTCTGTTGGTTGTTTCTTTTGCGTGATGGATACTTTTCAATTTTATGTCATCATATATATTGATTCTCAATATTATTTTGTGTGCTATGGGGTTTCTGTTTAGAAAGCCCCCATGAATTTTGCCTATTTTATCTTATAGCATATTAAATGCTTTTATTTGAACATTTAGATTTTTGGTCCATTTTTATTTTACTTTAGTACCTGGTAATTCTTCTGCTTGTGAATATCCAATTTTCCCAGCACCATTTGTTAATGAGGCTCTCTTTCCTCCAATGAATGTCTTCAGTCTCTTTGTTAAAGACTGCCTGGGATTGTTTTTGCTTCCTTTATTCTGTTTCATTGATTCGCATGCTTCTTTTTGTGCCAGAAGCATGCTATTTAAATCACAGTAACTTTGTAGTATGACTTCAAATCTGGGATTGTGATGATTGCTGCTTTGCTGTTGTTAGCCAATATTGCTTTTAATATTCTGGGTCTCTTCTGGTTTTATATGAATTTTAGTGTTGTTTTTCTAGATCTGTGAGAAATGCTGTTAGTATTTTGATTGAGATTGTGTTGAATTTTTATATCAGTTTTGGAAGTATAGCCATTTTTGCCATACTGGTTCTGCCTCGAGGAACAGGGGCTATCTTTCCACTTCCTGATATCCTCTTTGATTTCCTTTTTCAGACCAGTATGACTTTTCTTGTAGAGGTTTTCACATTTTTGATTAGATTGTTTCTTAAGAATGTATATTTCTTGATGCTATTGTTAATGGTATTATTTTCCTAATTTTTTCTCAGTAACCTCATAATTAGTGTGTGGGGATACTGCTGATTTTTGTGAATTTATTTTTATCATACTTTTTTTTTAATTTTTTTTTTAATTTATAAACTTATTTTATTATGGTCACCTGAAGAGTTAAATACAAAGAAAGTGCATGAAATGTGTCCACACACTAAAGACTCAAAGAATCCATCTGAGGGTCTGGATCCCATGGCAATATCAAGCATGAGTCTAGCTTAACGACTTTGAGCCCATGACAGTGTCCCCAAGAGTCGAACTGGATGCCTAGAGCCCATGACGGTGTCTCATGCAAGTCTGTTTCATGGATCTGCACTGGGAAGGCCCAAAGGTCAGGGATGGAAGCTAGAAAGTTTTTGCCAGTAGGATGAAAGATCAGTGGCAGTAGGCTAAGGGCTCTCTGCACTGGAGCCAGGAAGTGACACTGAAAGGACCAGAGCTCCTCCCAAAAGTACCACAGCCATCCTCAGTGACGAGGTCCCCAGCTCCTCCAAAGATGAGAACAGTAGAGTTCATATCAGAAAGTCGGTGCGACAAGATTCTCCCTGAGATTGAACAGCACACATCTTCCCCACTGGAGCCAGAAAGTGATGCTCAAAGCACTGGAGCTCCCCAAAGTGAACCACAAGCATTCTCAGTGACTGTGAGGTCCTGAGCTCTTCTGATGATGAGAACAACCAAGTTCGTATCAGGAAAGAACCTCAAAAAACTCGTCCATGAGAACCAACGGCAAAGGAGAACCAACAACACCCAGGAGAACCAACACCACCACACAACACTTCCTCTTCTCCAGGTCTTTTTATATTCGCCACAATCTTCAGTTGGGCCATTCACACCCAGCATCATACTGATTCAATTCAGCTGGTGTTACAAGCTGACCACAGTTGTCAATCCACCACACTTTCTTTCTGAGTTTGACATATTTTACTTAAAACATGATAATCTCCAGATCCATCCATTTTCCTGTAAATGATACAATTTCATCTTTTTACGGCTGGATAGTATTCGATTATGTGTATATGTTTTTTTTTTTTTCATTCATCATGATGGGTACCTAGGCTAGTTCTGTATTTTGGCTATTTCGAATTCTGTGGCAATAATTACAGGAAAGTGGATATTCCTATATCACGCTGAGTTTAATTCCTTCATAGATACCAAAGAAAGGTATAGATGGGTCACATGGCAGCTCTGTTTTAAGGGTTTTGAGGAAACACCATCCTTATTTTCTTTTTTTTTTTTATAATTTTATTTAAAGAGGAAAAAAACAAAACAAAATAAAACAGAATAAAGGGTAGCAACCATACAGCATTCCAAGGAAAAAAGGAAAAGTACAACAATAAAACCTAGGAAATTATTACTTGACTAATTACATACTGACTTCTTGGAAATAGCTGCTCAAATTACAAAGTTAAAGCATGTAAAGTAG
>PVJX010021143.1:0-32301 GCA_004027295.1 Dolichotis patagonum
TTTTTTTTCTGAATTCTGATGTATTAGAAAAGATTCCTATTATGAGTTATCTTTTTTATGCTGCTTTAGAGCTCACCAAATACTTTGATATAACTTGTAAAATTTAATTCTCATTTGTAGACCAAACAAATATTTAGTACACTCACAAGATAAAATTCACAAGATAAAAAATAGAAATTTCCTTTATATCATAATGTAACAATTGAGATAATTTCCTTCACTTTTTGCCCTGACTGATAAAAGAGAAAGCTAGACTTAAACTTCAGACCTTGTAAGGAGAGATTTATTGATCATTGTTTTGTATAATTTTTCTTCAGTATCTTCCCTCCTGACATTTTGAGCTCAGTAACTGCTGTGGGAGTCGTGTGCATTTTTGTTGTTAAGGATTCATAAGTGTCACCCTTATTCAGTTGTGTCCATCAACAAAAATGTCATCAAACATATTTGAATGTCACTGGAAGGCAAAAATCACCCCCAGTTGAAAGTATGACCCTATATGTTTCTAAACAGGCTTTTGTAAAATGTTTGTTGCATTTATAAATGAGTAAGAGCTGCTCCAGTGATAAAATTTACCAAATCCAATCTGATTTTTAAAAGCTATTTGGAGAAATTTTATTATGACTATAATTAACAAAGAGTAATGTACAATACTTAGGGTGATGCGTTCAGGAAAATCATGCCCATAACAACAGCAAATAATACTTTTTAAAGCATAGAAGCAAACTAGACTGAATATGGTTAAAGAAAGGTCTAAATTTACTGATTGTAAAGTTGGGCCTTTTTATTTTGCAGAAAAGTACAAGATGTGTTAAAAATTCATTGTTTTGTAACTTCATATGTACCTCCAAATGATAGTCTCAATATTTGTAAAGTTAATGTGCAGAAAAGGCTATAGAGCTAGTTAGTTTAGAAGCTATACTTTCCTTATTATGAAAATTACATACTGTTGTGTGATTAAATAACTTTTAATACTTTTAGAAGAATTCTTATAAAGTAAATATTATGCAGTGTCTTAGCTAGTTGTCTCATTGCTGAGACAAAATATGAGATACTCAGTGTTAAAGGAGGAAAGATTTTCTGTAGCTCCAAGTTTGTAGAGGTTTCAGTCTGTGACAGCTAGTTGCAAGGCAGGATTGCATAGCAGAGGGTCATCACAGAGTAGAAGCACTTCACCGCAGGCAGAAAGCAGCAAGGCAGTATAATAGCAAGAGATGACAGCAATGTTCATTTCTTTGTCCCTTATATTCTATTCAGGCAACGCACTCTTCGGACAGCTAGCAGTCACATCCAGGGTAGATCTTTGCATTAATCCTAGTATTGCAACATGAATTAATCCCAGCATCACCCTTAATCTCAGTATCACACATTGTAGGTCCAGCCACCTTTGAAAAGCCCCACCTATGACCACTGAGGCTTGGTGAATGTTTGAGATACAAACCATAGCATCCAATAATACACATTTTAATTAATTTTAATCTAAATGAAATCTTGAAAGCATTTTGCTAATTTACTTATTTATGCTTTTTTCTGTTCTATTTTTGGAGAAGACTTGTTTTCGGATAAAATGGCTCTTTAAAAAAAATGATGAGGTGGTTACTATTTCTTTATCTTCTGAGAGATCTTCAGCGAGAGATTTAGAATTTAACAAGAATACCACCTACAGTGACCTTAAATGAATCTTTGTTAGCTGAGAATTTTGACTAATATAGTCCCCTGTACCACTTGCATGATGGATAGTATTTTTACAATATGTTGACGTTTGTAATACATAACCAGATAGTAGAATGATTGTTGAGATAAAAATCCACAGTTGTACTATAATAAGTTATGATAACATACAAATGTATGTTGACAGTGAAACTGTTTTAAGTGAGTTGAATGATCATTTTGTAAGAAAGACAGATTCATTTAATTTGAGCCCTGCTTGGGGAAAGTCAATACAGAGTTTGCCAATATAAGCAATTAAATGTTAAATGGAATTTGTACAGTACATTTGAGTGTATATCTTGCTTTTCAATTTTTTTACATAATTGCAAATTATTATATACTAATGAGGCAATCTATGCTCCAAGTCATGGGAAATGTCAGCACTTCTTACTGCTAACAGGCTAGAGTAAGAGCATTAAGTTTAAAATACTGGATGCTAATAATAGAATCAAAAGATGGAGAGGACAGAGAAATGCGATGTTCAAGTTTCAAGGCCAACACAGAATTACATTTAATGATTGAATGAATATCCTGTTAAAGAAAAAGATTTTTACTCAATAACTTATTGTAATTTTTTCCTGTCAGAATATTTTGCTATGCCATGAGTTATACATGTCACATTTTCTTCTTCCTATGATGATTTGGATGGAAATTGGAAATATTTAGTTGTAGACTAGTTTGTGTGGTGTAGAGCAATTAGAAAGTTAATGCATCCTTTACAGTCTAGAAGAAGATATTTAAATTCCATAACTTTTTGATTTATTGAGGGAAACAAATTAATGCTCAACAGCTGCTGACTTGAATTCTAGTTTCTTTCATTCAAGAAGGGTTAATTTTCCAGTTAATGTCACCACCTTCCAACATAAATTCTAATATCGTAAGATGTTTAAAAATAGAATCTGCAGTTAAATATATTGAACTAAAAAAATATCAGTAAGGCACACTCTCTATTTTCAGCATGCCTTACATACTAGAAGAAAACAAATATGAAAAAACGTACTATGCAATCTTGTGTAGCATGTACCTCTACTAATAACACTTCTGATTTATATTCTCAGGTAAAAGGACAGAGATTGAAAACATGAACGACTACTCAGTGTCTTTGTGACATTGGAAGTTCTATTCAAAAGTGTGCTATTTAGTTTCCAACTACTTTAAAAAAATATTGGAGACAATCAACTTATAAAGAGAAAAGACAGAACTTTCTAGACTCACCACTTTGAAGATTTCGGTCATTTGATTTGTCGGCATCATGTCCTTGGCCTGTGGCAAGGCAGCACATCATGGCCAGATCATGTGATGGAGCAAAATCACTCGTTTCATGAGTCAGGGACCAAAGAAAAAAAGATTAAGTACACACAGTCCCCTTCAGGGGTGTTCCCTGGGTGAACTAATGACCTTCTGCTAGCCTCTTCTTGCTCCCCCCGCCTCCCAAACCAGGGATTGAACTCAGGACCTTGCGCTTGCCAGGCAGGTGCTTATGCTGCTGAGCTAAATCGCTGGCCCTACCAGCCCTTCCTTAAAGGTTCCACTACTTCCAAATAGTACATGCTGGAAGCTACGCCATTAACATGTGGGCCACTGGGGGACATTTGAGATTCAAATTATAGCAAAAGGATTAAAGGAATATGCAGGTTTTCTTTCTATTATGAACTTAACTAGTTCACAATTGGCAAATATCCCTGTATGTTGTCTTCTATGTGAACACAAATGGAGTAAAACATTGCCAATGAACCTATAATTATTCAATACCTGGAAAAGTTTTTGAAGGTTATGAGAGTTCAAGGAAATAACTAAACCTTACACTTTTTAAAAAAATAAAAACAGATGTCTAAGATTTTAAACTGCTCTTATCACATGGCCTGTTTGTTGACTTCTGTCTCCCTCTCTCCAACTGGTATTAACAATTTTCAAAATGTGTAGCTAATTAGGTCAAAGGAACTTGAAACCTTTTCTTACTCATACTGAAGGTAAACTGCAAAATAGGTCTTGAGAAGAAAAGCCTGCAATATCTCCATAGAAACAACAGTTGATATTTTTACATTTAGATTTGGTTTTGTATTGCCTGCAATACATTCATAACTAAAATGCTTCTTCATACAAAAACAGATAAAATATCTATGTACTGATTCTGAAGAATTAACTACTTGTTCTGAAGTTTATGAAACAGGGCTAGAAAGAGCAGGAAGGAATTATGTGATCTTCCTTATTAGTAGAGAGAAACTAGCCAGAAACATGTATTCTAAATCAATGATTCTGAAAATTATACAAATAGTTGTTAAAAAGAGAGAAATGTATTGTCAACCTAAAGTACGATAAGCATCATTCAGCTAAGTTTGGCTGTGGTCCAGCCCTCGTAGTCCTGATGCAATTGGCACCCTCAAGGCAGACTTTCTCTTATCTGTTCACTTTTAGTCTAGATGAGACTGTAGTTCATTCTTTTGGGCCTGTATTGCAGAGATAGTGTATTTGTAGCAATTATACAATTCATTACATTTCTATAAGCGTGTAATTTAGATATAATCCAGATAACTCAGCCTCTAATTATAATTTGTACAGTAGATTTGTGTCTGTTTGTGTGAATATGTTTTTCAACTGTTCAATCTTCTTCTTAATTTGGTGCATAAAAAAACCAGTGATCTGTAAAGAATTACAGACTGGTTGCAGATTATATAAAATAATAGCCCTATACTCTATTTCTGAATATTAGTATAAAATTAAATGTACAGAAAAATATTACTGGATTGTTATTTACTCTAGTAAATAAGTACAACTACCTGTGTTTCCAGCAGCATGGGAATGGTAGCATAAATGATTTATTTGGATCATAAAATACTTATGGTGCCTTCACAATGCATATTTTTGGGAGGTTTTGTTTCATTTTGCTTTGCTTTGTTTCATTTTGTTTTGTTGTGAGATAGAGTCTGCCTGTGTAATTCAGACTGGCTTGAACTCATTATTTAGCCCAGGCTGGCTTTGAACTCCCAGAGATCCTCCTGCCTCAGCCTCCTGAGTGTTGTGATTACAGGTATGCACTGCCACACCCAGCACAATGCATATATCTAGGTGCGATTTTATGACTTCTGAACATGTTCCTAGGATAATATTAAATGAAAGTGGGAAATAGAATCTGATCCAAAATTTTTAAGGTAAAACTCTGGAAATACATGCTTGTACATTTAATTTATGTATGTATAGTAAATATATAGATTCTAAATTGTTATTTTTGGTTGATGTGACTATATTTTTTTTAATTTTTAGTTTTAAAAAGAAGAAAACAAAACAACAGAATGAAGCAAATCAAAACAGAACAATGCAAGCAATACAGTACTTCACAACAAGACAACAGGAAATCAACAGTGGCTATCATAATGTCTCTTATTTTCTTCAAAATAGTTGCCCATACCTTTCCATAAATTATAATCAAACAAAATAAAATACTATAAAACCAATCAAAAAAAGTGAAAGCATTATGGGTCTTCAAAACAAGACAATAGGAAATCAATAATGGCTGCCTTAATGTTTCTTGTTCTCTTCAAAATAGCTGTCATACCCTTATACACAATGAAATCAAACAATAGAAAACAGACTAAAACCAATCAAAACAAAAGAATGAAAGCATTACAGGACTTCAGAATCAGATAACAGGAAATGAACAATGGTTATGATAGTGTCTCCTTTTCTTCAGAATAGCTGTTCATACCATCACACATAATAAAATCAAAATAAGACAGAATAACATCAACTAAACAAAAGAATAAAAGCATTATAGGACTTCAAAACAAGATAATAGGGAACTCACCATGATTACCATAATACAGCCCTTTATGTTCAAAGTAACTGCCCATAGCATAAGACACAGTAAAATCTACTGAAACAAGACAGAACAAAACCAAACTTAACAAAATTATTAAAACATTAAAACAGTTCAAGGCAAGGCAATAAAAAATTAACATTGGTTACCACCTTTTCCTCCTAGGTGTTTCCTTCCCTATCACTTTTATAATATCTACTGTGTTTTTGGATCCCACTAACTCCTTGTTTTTATGCTACTGTTCACCTGTATGAGTTCAAACTGTTTTGCCCATGAACATGACCTCCAGTTGCATCCATTTACCTACAAGAGCCTTGAGATTATTCTACTTTATAGCTGGGCAGCTTTACATTGTGTGAAAAAACCATGTCTTTCTTATTCATTCTGTGGTTGATCTGCAAGTTACCTTCGCTGCTTTCTGGTCTCTGGTAGCATGGAACAATTTTTTTCTCTCCTTTGACTTTCAGACTATTAATTTCCTTTCCAGTTAAATGTATTTCTTATATACAGTACATTGATGGATCTTGTCTCTTCGTCCACTCTCCCTGTGTTTTATCTATTGCTGAATTAAGGCCATCTACATAAATAGTTTCAACCAGCACACAATGGTTCTTTTCTCCCATGCTGTTCTCCTTCTGTTGGCCCTCCACTTTTCCCCTTCGTTCAATTGCTCGTCCTATGTGGTTATCCTCCTCTGCTGCTGTTTTGGAACCATAAGTCATCTTTATCTCTTTCTAGAATATCCTTTAGCACTCTCTATAGGATTGGTTTGGTGTCATCAGTTCCTTCAGTTGCTCTTTATCATGGAAGTATCTTATTTTTCCATCAGTTTTGAAAAATAGTTTTGCAGGGTACATCAATCTGGGTTTGAAGTTGTTTTCTTTCAGGATTTGAAACACTTCACTCCAAACTCTTCTTGACTTGATGGTTTGTGTTGACAAGTCTGCTGTGATTCTGATTGGTTTCCTTTATAGGATATTTTTCTTTTCTTGATATTTTTCTTTTCTCTAACAGCTTTTAATATTCTGTTCTTATGCTGAACTTCTGGAATCTTGATTATTATATGTCTAGGTGAAGATTTACTTTAGTTATGGCTAGTTAGAGTGCTGCATGCCTCACTTATCTACATACTAGATCTTTTTCCCATTTTTGAGAAGTTTTCTGCTGTTACTTCTGTATATAGCATTTTAATTTCATTTGTGTTGACCTCTGCTTCCTCATTGATACCTATTATTCTTAAATTACTTCTTTTTCCATCATCTTCCAGGTGTTGAATTGTTATTGCCTGGTTCCTCATTATTTTTATAAGATTTTTCCATTCACAATTGCTAGCTGCAATCCTGTCTTCAAGGTTTGAAAGTCTATCTTCAAGCAGTTTTGTCAGCTTTCAATTGACTTTTTAACTTCCTGGATATCTCCTTGAATCTGTTTCATGCATTGTAATTCCTTTCTATTTTGTTCATTCAAGGTTTCCATCCTTTTCCTATGCTCCTCTTTTTTTATCTATGTCTTCCTTAGATATGCTCAGCGATTCTTTCATGATACTTTTCATTTCTTCTTTTACCTGAGATATTATTTCTTATATGATTATTTTACAGTCTCATGAAGTTTTTTCTTTACTTCAGTTTGTTATCCTCTCAGAGATTTCAGGTGTGTGACTTCTATTTTCTTCCATGACTGTATCTCCAAGGCTTGTTCTGTGTGGGCTGGAGGCCTGTGATTGCCTTTTGTTCCTTCATCTTCACATTCTCCTCGGTTCCTCCCACCAAGCTGGTTGTGGGGTCCCAGGCACTTCCCATGTTGGCTGCCCATCTGCAGTGTAACAGGGATGGGACAGTAACCTGGGTTCCTCTAACCTTGGCCTTACAGGGATGTAGCATGGCATGGGGTGGGCTTCCCCAAACCTATGTAGCTATACTGGGGCTTCCCCAATGACCAGGGGTACATGTTGGTGGGGCTGCTTCTCTCAGCCTGTGTGTCTACACTGGGACTCCCACAATGGTGGCAGGCACACTGGGGTGTGTTTGTCTGAATCTCCTGAGTAATGTCTCCCCAAAGGAAACAAGGACCTTCAATGGTGGCCTGCAAGTAGGGTGCCCAGGGCTTATCTGGCTGCATGTCCCTGTTCCCACTGGTTACCCAGAGGAAAGATACTTCTGTTTCCAGTGGCCAAAAGGTAGATATGGATCTGCTGATTCTCTCTGCCCATGCTGACTGCCTGCAGGAGGTGAGCTCCCAGTGGCTTGGCTGGCAGGTGGAGGCATATCTACTGGTTCTCTCTACTAGCACTTCTGGATAAGTTTTAATCTTCTCTTTGTTAACTTTGAATACTGCCCCTCCTTTGAAAATGATTTCATGATTTAAATATAAATTATGTAATTAACAGAGTAGAGATAAATAGGGACATCAGTGACTAATTTCATAGGAATCTTCAAAAGTAATTTATTTTCTTAGGAAGGCACTTTTGAGAATGCAAAAGAATAGTGTTCATAAATACTCAGGGACATCAATGATAAGGCACTGTTATTTTTATTTTATTTTATTTTATTTTATTTTATTTTATTTTATTTTATTTTATTTTATTTTATTTTATTTTATTTTATAACAAGACAGAACAAAGCCAATCGAGACAATGCAGTGAAATTAGTACAGAACTTCACAGCAGGATACCAGGATCAAAGTAATAGGTACCATAGTATATCTTATCTTCACAATAGTTGTCCAGTCAATTAAGCATAGCAAAATCAAATAAAAAACAGAACATTATAAAACCAATCAAGAGAGAATATTGAATACAGCAAAACAATTAATCATAACAAAACAAAACAGTAAAAACAACATTTGCCTTCAAACAGACGATAGAAGGAAATCCCCCATATTTGCTATATTGCATATGGTCGTCCTCCCAAGAGATGCTCACACCTCTGCCCCCAGTTGCTAACAGAGTGGAAGGAGGGGGAGGGATGGGACATTTGATGCTCAGCCTGCACACTGCTAGGCCCACGGGAGCTGCTGACTGATTCCTCTCATGGCTTGCGCCAGGGTGCTTACCAAGAGGGCGGGTGAATTGCTTTCTAGGTCGGCTGTCTAAGTCCATCATCAAGTCAGTGTTATTTTTGTCTCAGACAATATTTTTTCTCAAATTTCCACAGCTGCTGGCTTTCCAGAATATCTATTCTGAAGCTTGAAATTTAGCATAGTGGTGAAGCGCTTGGCTAACAAGTGCGAGGCCCCGAGTTCAGTTCTCAGAACAAAAGAATGAGAGAATGGGGGGGAGAGGAAGAGAGAGAGAAGAGTTTACTAAAAAATTAGCATTGTTACACTTAACTGAGAATTAGGGTTCTTAGGGTAACCCTTTATCCTTTTTCCTGTATTTTCCTTTACATTTCTAGGCTTAATTATATGTATGGTCTATTTCAGCTCTTAAACTGTTGTATGTGTTGCTTTCTTTGTAAACAGCAGACTTAATCTCAGACCCTGTCCCTGACCAGTTGCCTATTTATAAGTATATAAACTAAAATGCATTTTCCAATAATTGAATAAAAGATACTTTGAAACAGAAAAGTGCTTTTTCAATGTAAATCAAAATAATTTGGGAGTTCATGTTAATCTATGAACAAAACAAAATATTACAATTTTGCTGACATTCAAACAAATTTGCATTTTTGGGACACTTTTAAGTAATGGTATATTTTTTCTACAAACTTTCTGTTCATTTTCATTTCATTTATGTTTTATACATCTTGTACATAAGACACACCCATGGCTTTCTTTTTATCTCCTACCTGGTGCATCTTGGGCTATGACTATGCTAAACTTACTCCATGAATACAAGAGCTTACTTTTGAAAATGTTATTTACCTATTTGTGTAGAACAAGAGCAAACTGTTTCTCACAGAACTGGCCAATTTTTCCTCTAAAATCACCAGGTGGCAAGGGTTGCCCCCGCTGGTGGGACAAGACAGTATCTTCCTGTGTTTACTGATCACCCCTTCAAGAATGTCTTTTCAAATGTTATATGGGGATTACTATTCTACTTACCATTGTCTTCCCTTTCCATACACATGTATCATACCAACCCTTTGAAAAACCATTATCCTCAAACTTTGCCAAACAAATGTTTAAAATCTTTTGTCTCATAAATCATCTTAGGAATTAATAGTATAAATGACTAATTTAAATGCATATATATTGATCACTTATAAGAAAAACATTATCTCATCAAAATACCTGTTATCTTTTCAACAAAAGGCTTCAATTCATTACCTAAGGAAATGAATAGCTGTGAAGTGGAATTTTTTTTTTTTTTTTGGGTACCAGGGATCGAACTCGTGACCTCGCGCTTGCCAGGCAGGTGTGTAAGCCACTGAGCTAAATCCCCGGCCCCTTGTGTAGTGGAATTTGAGACTTATAACTGGTTTTAGATATCAGGAGATGGTTAATCACATACAGATTGAAGGAAAGATGACCCTACTTTCTGCCATTTTGTGGTAGGGTAAATGAAATAAAAACTAAGTAGAAAGGAGACAAGAAAATCATGATTTTAAGATTGTACTTAATTGCAGTTTCAAGACACAAAATTATACAAGACTTTTTTTTTCCTTCTAGGAAATTAAAAAACAAGATTCCTAAAAGTCTTAGACAATAGTCCTGTGAATCTTGGCTCTGATCCACTTTTATCTTTTTTTATTTCCTCCATGCCCAAGGAAGCAGCCAGATCTCAATTTCAGACACATGTAAATGCCTTGCGTTGTGACCTGACAGACAGTAGGAACATACATCCTGGATCACCCATCTTGAAGATATTCCCTTAAATATGCTCATCTCTGACTCTCAATATGTCTCATTTCTCTTGAGCGCCCACACTCCACTGTTGAGTGTGTCTTCAAATCTCTGTCAAGTAAAGCTTTTTCGTGTCTCTGACTACAGTGTACTGAAAATCCTTTTTCCACAGCAAGAGCCAGCGAACCCACAAACCTATTCTACAAGGGTAAGATGAGCTTCTTTATTTCAGCCTCGGAAGCTGTCAGACACATCCCAGTGACAACATAACAATTATTTCTGAATCAGGATTATTGAAGGTTTGATTCTATTTTTAAAACATGCTACCAAGATTTGTCACCTTGTTCGGCTAGCCACATGTGAAATGTTTCTCATTTTTCTCTTACTATTAAGTGAAAAATGGATAGAATATAGGAAAAACTGTAATGGAGATGAAAGCAGAAAGAACTCAAACCTTAAAAATTGTCAAAGAAAGATTGCAGTGAACTAGTTAATATATTTAAGACTGACTTTATTCAAGACTGTGACAATTAGAGAGAGACACAGAGAGACAGCGATAGAGAGAGAGTGAAAGAGAGAGAGATTGTTGACATAAAGATAGGCAGAACATTTCTAAGAGCTGGGAAGGTAGGGGTCCGGTCTTGGTCAGTGTAATCTGGTTGTGTTTACTGAAGGATGCTTACCAAAATTATGTTGTAATGTTCCCATACTCTTGGAGACAGAGGACATTTGCTTCTGGATGAAAATATTTCAAGGAATGATTCCAGCAGTCTGTGCGGAGAGCACCCTTGGTTTGTAAAACTGAAAAGTATGTGGGACTGGAGGCAGAATTTACAACTGAAAGTTTTCTAGAGCAAATTCTTCAATAAAAGGGAAGTCAGGCATCAAAAGTCAGTAAAAGTCTGGGAAAAACATAGTCAAACCAATGGGAACATTCATGCTTTGCTGCACAAAAATGCTATAGTTCCTGTGACCAAGGCAACAAGTCTTGTCGATTTATTTTCATGGAATTAGGATTTGAGGAATGCTTGTTGTCTGAATTTTAGTTTTATGTATTTATTCATTGTCAGTGCTTACTAGAGAAGTAGATTTAAGGCAAAATAAGCAAATACATAAGACTGTACAAGACTGACTTACTGTGGCCTCCCACAGAGTCACATATGAGTGAAAATATCTGTGCACTGGGAATCTAAAGGATCCAGTGGAAAGTTAGGAGCTCACTGTGGTGGCCAGTACGAGTCCATGCCAGGAAGCTGCAGTCTGTGCTGGAAGCCAGGAGACGAAGTCCAAGGTGAAGGTGAAGACTGGGGCTCCTCCAAGGAAACAGAAGGGATCCTTCCTTCTTCTGTCTCCCCTTTGTGTTATTCAGGTGACAAGCTGCCTTCAATAAATCTGTCTTCAATAAATCCTCTTAACCACATTCAAAACTATGCTGATCCATTTTAGTTGGACATTTCTTACCCAAATTGACACAATCGTTTAGCTATCACAATTCATTCACTCTCAAAGGCATTTTAAAATTAGGCAGCTGTTAACTGAGACCCACAAAGATGTTAATTTTCTTAAGGTCTCAATTCAGAGTACATTCAAAGCTTCAGATTTTCATTTTTAAAAAATGGCCTTAGTTAACATCTGCTTTAAAACAGAATTTTGTTTTTCCTTTTATAAGATAGAATTATTTAACCAGTGTCTTTTTGTCACCTAAAAAAGTCCCTGAAGTAGTCTTCTGGAAGCTAAGAAAAGGAACCTAACCCACCCTATATCTAGAATATGCTCCCATGTTCACTGAATCTCATTACAGAAGAAAGATTTTCAGTATGCATCAATAAGAGAGACACAGAAAGAGTTTTATTAGTCAGAAATTTAAAAGTATGTACTCAAAGGTATGGAGTGCAGGCTCTCAAAAGGGAGGTGCATATCTCCAGGAAAAGAGAATATTTATGTTTCTCTTGAGGAAATGGAAAACCTAGGAAAGAATGGCCCACCACTCAGAAGGGTAACAACCTGTTATACAAGTAAGACCCTAGTCATTTTTTTGAATGAACAATGTAAACAATATTTTACATTTTCTCAATCTACTCCTTTATCTAGGAACAGATCCCTGCTCTTTATTTTCACTATTAAGACAATTTATGAACTCTCAGTATTCCTGAGGAATTTTGTGAGTGATGAAGTTTGGGAGGAAAGGAGCCTAAATTTAACCAAGGGAATGCTGATATTAATCACCTTGGATGAGTTCAGCTGAGGCTCAGAGGCCTCGATTGCAGTACAATTTGGAATTACGATTTTTACCTATCTTTTATTTCTTTCATCTTACCTCATTCCCACATGGAATTTTCGAGCTTGTTCTATTGAAATATTAAAGAGGCAACATTACTGCAGTTAGTAAAATTCTGGCCCACAAAGTTAGTAACTTTATTAACAATAAACAAGGGTAGGTATTTGGAATAAATAATGTACAGCTGATAATTTTCAAAAACTCTCCATTGAGAAGAGCGCAACAAACACTGGATTGGTGGGGCTTTGGACACTGAAATTCAATCATGTGGCAAGATCAGAAATGTCTGACATTTTGTTAGCACATAACAGTAATAATAATAGCACTAAACAAAGATAGAAACTATATTCCATTAAGGAGTATAAAATAAATTGATTTTCTAAAGAAACGTTCAAAGAAATGTTGTTTGCAGAAACATTTTTTTTTGATGTTTTCAAGGAAAAAGTTAACAGGAAGGGAAGAAAATGGAAAGGAGCCACCGTGTAGCCCACTCATGAAGTCTGTCAGATTTGTTCCTATTTCTTTTACATTTCCATGTTTTTATCCCAGGCATAGTCTGTATCCCAAAACCAAGCATTTAAAAGGAAAATAAAATAATCCATACAAAACAAACATTTATGTTGCTAACAAGACTAATGGCATTGAACCTGAACTTGTTCACTTTACGAAGTCAGGGATGCAGTTGACATGTTATTTAGGAAGTGCAAAGTTTCCTTAGCAAAACTGTGTCAGTGGAATATCAATGGCATACATTTTTGATTGAAACAAACAACAATAATTAACAGTTTGGTAATTCATAAGAAAAACTGGTAAAGGTCACTTGCCTAGATTTTCCTCAACTCACTTTATCCTACATGTTTGTTGTGCTGATATATGATTATAATGGTATTGCTCAGGCTGGTTCAGGGTAATCTTGTCATGGTGGCTAAACAGCTCCTGAACCAGCAACATGTGTTATGATGGCTGAACTTTTGAGAAATTAACTGCTCAGTGTGATTGCCATCGGGTCACTGGGGAGACAGACCAGGTCTTTATTTCATAATTCAAGGTGGAACTTAATGAGAGATACTATTTTTGTACTATTTGTGATAAACAAAATTCTAGAAAGAAAGAATAAAAATGTGTCATATGAAGCATTAGGACAATGTATTAACAACTTTTTTACTGTGTGTTAAACTAGTTTTAAAAATGTATTATTTCTACACGTGATTTCTCTGCATAGTAATTAACCTGTGGTCATAGTAATGTCACAGATCATTCACAATATTTTCCCAAAGACAGTAAGATATTTTTTGGCAGGATGAATTCCTTTCCCAGGAGCAATATTTAGGTATAAAATGCTATTCCCCAAGATTTATCTCTCAGTGCTAATGAGACTAGAGAAAGGGCAAACTAGAAGTAAATAATTTTAAGGAATAACTGAAAATCTAAATATTGCCAATAAAGATTTGTTGGATTGTTTGTATATATTACAAGTGCAGGGAGGAACAATATGGTAAAAAATGGCCAAACTTTTTTACTTATAGATAGCTCTGTGTTTATGGGGAAATGTCATAGTCTGTTAAAGCACACATTTGTTTAAAAATGATATTGTGGAAGCTAAGGATTTTGTCAGCGGTAGAGCATAAGTTTAATGCTCTGGGTTTGAGTACAACTACCAAAATTAGTTAACTAATTAACTAATAGCTAGCTACTGTGCAGCCAAATTTTGGCATGACAAAACTAAAACTACAAGGAATCATAGATATCAACAAGTTAATTCTTCTGAAATCTTTATTTGTTGTTGTTGTTTAGCATTAGGGTTTTTGCAGTGATTTCTAGACAATGGACAGTAGGACAATGGACAATAGGAAACTACCCATTCAACATTCCCATAGGCACATAATACAAATATACAGGAGAGGAATAAAGAGAAAAGGGAAAGGAAAGAAACACAAGAGGAAAATAATGAGTAAAATATAGCATGTGAAGGATATTAGAGTACTGAACTTGGCAAAAAAAGTCTATCTTAATTTTGAATTTTTTAACTGATAAAGTTGTACATGTTAGTGGGTATGATGTCATATTTTGATACATGTACACATTGTGTAATCAGGTTAAATATATCTACTGGAACATTTATTACTACTTTCTGGGAAAAGCATTCAAAACCTATCTTCTAGTCTTTTCAGATATTCCATACACAGTAACTCTAAGACACACTAGTGTGTAGGAATCTGTGCCTATCTAGCTATGGTAAAGGTCTCAGTACGTAGATGGTCTCAAGTCACAGTCACATTTAGATATAAATTTAGCAGTGGACTGATAATGTGGGCATGATTCAGTGTCCTTCCCAAATCTCCACCTAAGAGTACAGGAACTTTTGAAGGACAACTTGATATAAACCATAGCACTGTCCTTTAGTAATCACCATCCAACATTCAATTTGTAGAAAATCTTTTTTATTTTTTATTATAAGCAGGATTATGTGGCACTTGTCTTTTTGTGCTTGACATATATCTCTTAATATAATGATCTCCAATTCCATTTGCGTAGTCACAAAGGACACATTCTCTGTATTGCTGAATGGTATTTCATTGTATATATGTATCATATTTTTTATTGCTCCATTCATCAGTTAATGGACACTTAGGTTATTTTTATCTCTTGGTTATTGTGAGTAACATAAAAATAAAAATGAGGGTGAAGCTGTCTCCTTGCTTACTAATTGACTTGATATGCACTCGGTAGTGGCATTGCTACAGCATATAATAATTCTGTATTTAAATTTCTGATAATTTCCATATTCAGAATCAGAAGATTAGAATGTATCTCAGCTCTGAATGTAATCCACTGTCCATTATAGCTTGTTAGCTTTTAGATATAAAACATCTCTCAAAAATCTCTTCTGTTCGCAGATGGGGCTTCTGGACACGGATTGGAGCTGTTGGGCAGTAGGGTCCTGCTGTCAGAGTCGCATCCCTGGGACCTTGTCTGTGAAGGATGTATCTGTCTCTCTGGGTCCTCCCCACTCTCCCTATGCTTTCCAGCTGCTATGGCTTGAGCAACTTTCCTCCACCATGCACTTCTATGCTAATTGTAGCATGGGTGTCAGCCAATCATGAAAGGAATATTTTGAAACTCTTCGCTAAAATAAACTTGTCCTCCTTTAAATTGTTGATGTGCGGTATTCTGTCTCAGCAGCTGAAAAGTAACTAATACATACCACATTCTCTGCAGTAAATTAGCTTTTAATAAATATTTGAGACAATTATGGATGCCTACACAGGACTTGAAGGAATAACCTTTACATTCTCCCCTTCCCTTTGAAACTTCTCCAGCTGAAATCCAGCTGTCACACAATGGATAATCAGTAAGTGCCCTCAATTACGTCTTTAATGCAATTACATCATAGTGGGGAGGGAGCTTCAGCAACACAAAAAGATGCACTGGAATTAAGTCCAATGGGTTTCTTTGGTTCTCTAGCAGTCTCTTTAAAATTACTTTCTTAATCCAAAGACTTGCCTTTTATTTTTATTTTGCATTTAAACCACCTAAAAGCCTTTATTTCCATGGATGCTTGTCTTACTGATGTAGTACATCAGTTTCTTCCTTTGTCCTGAGATCTCTCAGATCACAGGATTAACTTCTTGAATTAGAAATGCTTCACTTTCCTTGTGACTTGCACAGTGTCTGCCTGATTATATTTAGCAAACAAAATGAATAAATTGGCATATCAGTGGTTTTCTTGAATTTAATTCATTTTGTAAGTAGCAAAACACAGCACTATTTTGTTATATATTTTATATGCCATAGCTGCAGATGAGGAATGGCTGTCATTAGGTGTAATGTGACAAAAACTGTCAAAGGAGAGATTATCAACAGAAGCCTTGCTGAGACAGAGTGCAGTTCTAATGACTGAAATCACAAATTGTTCTTTTAACAAAAATCCAAACAAATGTCACTTTATCAGAGACATAAATTGTGCTTTAATTAGGAAAGAAGTCCACTTAACTGAAATCTTACTTATATTGCATACAATAAATATCAAGTGGAAATATCATATAATTTGAATTTCATTCATTTTGATTTCTAATTAATTTTCCATCACATGGGTATACTGTGTTTTGTCCATTCAAAAATAGTGGATAATTTAGATTGTTTCTAAATGTTGTATCTTGTGAACAATGCTACTGCTATGAATATTCACTAACAGTTGAAAATTCCACTCTATCATCTTTTTATCTATCTATATCTGCATATATATGTCTAGATTCATTTTGTAAATTCTTGTGACTATAGCACCTCACAAATTTATGCATAGGTTTTCAAGAAATTGCTGAATAGTTTTCTACCATGGCTGTGTCACGCAGGATTCCATAAGTGAAGTGTGAAGATTTCATTTTTCCATATACTCCTCAGCACTCATTATCATTCTATTTTTATCATTCTAGTAAAATATTTGTATTTGTATTTGTATTTGATAAAAATTTGTATGTAATTTTCTCTATTATAATTTACTTTCCTTTAACATCAACTAATGATGTCTTATATGCTTATTAGCCATTCGTATGTTGTCTTTGGTAAAATTCTATTGAAATAATTCTATTCAAATAAATAATTATTAAATAATTAAATAATTTTTAAGTTGGATTGTTTTTTCTTTTATTACTATAGAATTATTAGAGTTCTACATACCCTAGGTGCAACTATTTTATCAACTACCTAGCCTTATTATTAATAATTCTTTGTTTTATATCAGAGGCACCCTGGTGTAGCACTATCCTCATCTTGATTTTTGTAATGCTGTGCAACAGGTATACTGTAAAAATTTTGCAATCAGAAATTTCCAGGAAAATATTTGATCCTTTTGATTACTGGCTATGCAGACCCTAACTGTGTTGAGTCACATTGTGTAACACCCATCTGTTAAGATAGGATTCTAAGCACAAGCAATGTGAAAAATGGATCAGCAAGTTTAGTTCAGTAACTCACTTGGAAGTGAGCAAAAAAAATCCACTTCCTACCTTCTGTAACTGATATTCTTCTTGGAAGAGAAAGGTGTTTGAAATAGAGAATACTCTAACTATGATGGTTGATATTTTACAGTATTTTCTGGTACTAGCCAATATTCTGAAGGAAGAAATTTAACTCAGTTGAACCTGGCTGGTCAGGAAGATCTTCTGGAGATATTAATGTTAAGGGTGTTGAATGTTGGGTGGTATCAAGGTAGGAGTAGGGCATCAAATGATGATAAAGATGGATATTCTATTTCTTTACTTTCTCTTTGTGCTTGATTACTACATAGATCTTGCAAGATTTATAGGTGAATTTTCCTAGAGAATATTTCTTTTTCACCCATAAATAAAGAAGCATCAATTATGTTGAGATCATCAGGGCAAGGAGAGTGAATTCATGAGTTTACCCTTTGCAATAAGATTTCTGAATGATTTGATAATAAAATTCAGGATAACTTCTAAAGAATTTGTAAATGGTTACAGAATGACTGAGATATAACAATATGTTTCAAAAATCTCAATTTCCATTCTTCCCTATTTCATTACAATCAAATAGATCTTTAAAAGTGACTAAAATTTTGTGCAATCAGAATAAAAGAGCAGAAAATTATTTTTCTCTAATTGAAACTTGGCACACTTTAAAGCACTAATTAACTATTTCAGTTATTTGAAAACCCCTAGATATCTTTAGTGAAGGCTTTCGATAGACTAGTGCATAAATTTTGTGTTCTATTGATTACAATATGAAACTTGGATAGTCAGGATTTGGAGGGAAATAACACATGCCATGCAATGTCCTTTCCTTGCTCTGTGAATATGTAAGGATCATGATTCCATCATGTCTTTCAGTTGAGTTTAGTGTCATGAAGAACTGATATTGTATGGAATAAAAGTATTTAGAAGATAAAGCCTTGGAAAGGTTGAGAAAGGGTTGTAGTATAAAGATTACAGAGATCACCCAGGGTATGAAATTTTTATACTATTATTTTCCAAGTTGTGATCTCTCAGAAAGTCCCTGAAGCAGTTCATATTATGATCTGTCTTACTGCACCTCCAGAAAATCTGGAGTTATGTATAAAAATAAAATCACCCATGAAATATGTAAGATGTTCAAAGGTAATTTATCATCAACCATTAACAAATACAAAAAAAGCTTCACTTTTGATAGTAATATTTTTAAATATTAAAGTGTCAAATGTGCAATGAAATAAAGCTCAAAGAAGTTTAATTCATGGGACCTCTCCATCATTAGCTTTAAATTACACTCTGCATGAAAATAATCAGGGCGATCGAACAGGAGCAATTTTATAATAAGTCAAGATTGCTAACTAGTATGAACTTGGAAAGGTGTTGTGATGAGAACCAGAAATTAAGAAAAGAAAAAAGCAGTAATCAGAATATAGTGTTTTCATTTATTTCCAAGGATCAAATGAATGGGGTGGCTTATAGAGCTTTAAGTGGGGTATACAGAAACAACATTTAGATTCAAGTGTGCAGGCAATATTAGAAAATGTATTTGTATAAACCCTTTATTTGAACCATAAAGAATAGATAATTTCATGAGAAAAATTTAAAGAATTACAAATAGACAGTTGTTATAAAGAAAAAATTTCCTCAGATTGAAATCAAGCATTGTTTCTCTCCACTCTCACTGTCACTCTCCTATAATAATTATCTTGTGTTTATTTTATTACTACTTTCCTGCTATGTTTATGCCATTTCAATGTTCAAGGACAAGAATCTTGTCCTAAATTTTGTTTAGTGTGCAGATTTAGCAGCACGCAGTGAAGTTCAGAATTTGGAACATAATTTATCACATGAATTTGCAGTTAGATGCACCATGTTAATCTTACACAATTTACCTAGGCTTTAATTTCTACTTCTTGTTCTTCAAAAGGTACTGTTTCCTGTTAAGCCAGTTACTGGAAGGTGAGTTGAAATATATTGGCTTATCTGTTAGGTGAGTTAGAAAAGAGCCCTGAGTCATCTTCAGCAGGATAAATTATAGATGGACAGCGGGGATTTTGGCAAGACCAGGACCAAGGCAGCTCTCAGATCAAGGATAGAACTCTATGTCCTGAGGAACCTCATACGTTGTCAGTTGTCTTTACAACTCAATTCTATCAGGGCTAATTCTCTGGGCCCCTCCTATCTGCAGTTTTTATTCTCAGTTTTATTTCTTCAGACTTTGTAAAAATCAGGGAAATGGATCCTCAGAGAAGACAAAATTTATCTTTCCTACAAACTGTAGCAGAGAAATACCAAGAAGAGATTTCAGTTTTCTTTCAGTATCATTAGTTCTTGAGAATGCTTAGGAAGTTATCAAAAAGAGACAGGAGAGAGGTTTTTCAGTCAACCAAAAGCTGTAACTACCAAAGGTACTCTGTACTAAATGCTTAGCTCAATGCATACTTACAACTAGCCTTTAATAAGTGATATATTTTATAAAAATATATTTTCATGGAAAGCCAGGAAATGCTAATGTATGACTCTACTTTCTGTAGTAGCTGATGTTATATAAGTGACTATGGATATAGGTTAGAAAAAATCTGAGTTGTATAACATCTATTTCTTTCTATATCAACAAATTTCACTCTTGGCTGCCCCTAGCATAGAAGTTTTGCAGTTGCTTTATCTCCAGACTATATAATGACCCCTTGTACATCTGTTCATTCCCACAAATGCAAGCTGACCTGTGCCACCGACATAACTCAATGGATGGCTTAAATCCCTTTCTACACAAATTCTCTATTTTTATCCTCTATTTTTTCCTCAGCAGCAAAGTGATTTTTAAGGGTGTGTCTCTGGAGTGGAGGTGTAACTGAGTAGTGGAATAGCTTCGTATGTACAAAGCCCAGTGTTTGTTACCTGCAGCCCCCAGAAGCAAAGACTACATTTACGCAATAGATATTTATGTTAATGAATGTCTTCTCTTTGCAATAAGAATATAGTCTGAACCTCAGCTTTGTCTACCGTGAGTTTGTCATGTGACATTTTCCTCCTACTGCACCTCTATTCCTTATTCTATGTCCCCACATTCCTGGCCTCATTCTGTCCTTCAGGAATCCTCTACTTCCCAGCTCAGGGTTTTGATAAGATTTTTGTTTCTTAGGAATGCTCTTCTTCCAGAAGTTTCTATGTCTGCTTCCTTTGCATTTATAATACATTGACCCAAACTCCATTGCCCAGTTACTCAACTAGAATAAAAACTCCAAGAAGACAACAATTATAGTTGCCCTTTTTACTCCTTTATCACTACAGCTTAATAAACAAGTGGAACTTAATAATTTGAGTAAAAAGACCAAGTGTGACTAAAGTCGAAAGTAAGAAACTCCCATATTAATAGAATGTTAAAAGAATTATGGCACAATCTCTGTAGAAATCTATTTCTTTTAAGGTGATTGTTTACCCAGAGAAGTTGTGTAGCATTGTTACTAGCATCTTCTTTAGGCAGCACCTGTGTGAGATATAAGCATGTATTACATCCCAATGTCTTAAGTGAGTGGAACTCAAAATAGGTATTTTTAAATGTGGGACAGGTATAGAAACCTACCTCGACTCTTTATCTAGTGATTCGTATAGTAAGGAACAACCAAAAAGTAAAAGAATACTTGATTCTAAAGAAGAATAGGGGACTAACATTTAAGGCAACCCTGCTTTCTCAGTTTTCCAGAAACAAAGCCACAGGAATGCCACGGTAGCAACATGCTCTGAGTTGGAAGACTAGACACTCATAGTGAACCTGACCTTGGACAAATCCTTCTCATCACTGAACTCTTGTTCTTATCTATGTAAAATGAGAGTTGGCTTAAAGACATGCAGCAACTTTCTTCCCCTAACACAGGTTTTCTCCATCACAATTCCTCAATTACAGGTGAAAGGTTTAGAGTCTTCCTTAGAAGTCTGTAGGGAGATTATGCCATGAAAATGTATCTCCATTGCCAGGCAATCCTGTGCAAACCAGGACGGACGTCAGACCAACTCTGAGACTGTTCAACTTGTATTTGCATCTCAGAGGGGACTAAATGAGAAAAGTAATGATGAAAGCATAAGGAGGGAATTGAGTGCCAGCATTTTTGTGTACATTTTCCATCTTTTACATATTGGTTTACCAATATTGGGCAGCCAATATTGGTAAACCAATATTTACAATATTGGCTTAACTTCTTTTTTGAAAATTAATAGCAAAGAAACACTATAGACTTGTTTTTATAATAATAATAGTATTACTGTTACGGATCTCAAGAATATAAATTAGGATGGCTGGCAAAATCTTTGTCTTGTTTGCTGCAAGTGTTACTGTCTTAAAGTGGTTTGAAAATTCTCAAGCATCAATGAAACAAGCACGGTAGTGACAGAAGTTACATACCTAATCTTTATTTTTTCTGATATGCTTTGAGTGCACTAAACCAGAGACTACTTTTCCATGTATGCCCCAGCATTTTGCAGGATAGAATGTATCCATCAAAGATTTCAGATTAGATTCCAGTAGTAATATCTGAATCTAATGAGAAAAAGGAGGGACTGCCTCTGTGGGAGAGAATTCCATGAAGGGAGACCTCTATTACATCTAGTGGGATAAAGTGAAGCTTGGTGATGGAAACAGATTCTCCTAAGGACCACTAACCACAAAAGTTTTGATGATATAAGAAACAAACATTGTATAATTTCATCACTGTTGGAAATATCTCTGCCTTGGTGTCAATAGGATAAAAATAAACTTGGAAAGGACAGGGGTTCATACCTCATCCTAATACCATTTGCAAACCACATTATGCTTTAATTTCTCTGTTGTTATTTTCCAAAGCACATTCAAAGAAATAGCTGTGAGGTTAGTATAAGTTTGTTGCTCTGAGATACAAGTTAGAAAATGACATATTTGCTGTTTGCAGCAGCCATGAAAGGCCGCCCCACCACACCATGCTGCCTTGAAGCCAGCTAAGCATGGACTGAAACCTCTAAGAACTGAATCACAATTTTAACTATACCACGCTCAAAGAAAAGTCTCCTTTCTTGAAGGTGAGATTTTAGTCAGGAGCTGAGTGTGTTGGAAATCCATCCAGGGTGTTGTGCAGTGGGAGAAGAGTGTGACAGTGGAAGATGGCCAGTCTTGAAGCTGTGTGGGGGATGAAGCAGAGACTGTGGGAGAAAGCAGTATGGAGCCCAGAATGTCTTTCTTGGTCACCAGGAGGAGCCTGATAGCTATTCAGGTTCTGTGGAAATGATGCTCATTCAATGACAGCACTGCTTCCTCCCAATCCTAAAGTGGCCTCCACAAGAAACTGAAGTCCTTACAGCTGCACTCATTGCCCTGTATCTCCTTGTGCTTTTCATCCTGATACCTGTCATCAGCATAGTGGCAGCTCATCTTCTGAAGTGGGAAGCGAAGAATTGTACAGTTGGTTCAGCTCATGCAAGCGCTATGTCTCAAAGTCTGGGAAATGGAAATGACAGTGAAGATGCAATGAGATTTCAAGAAAGTGTTTTGAAACACATTGACAACATTGAGAGAAGAATCCAGTACATTTCAGGTGCGGAAGCCAATTTCATAGGTTCAGAACTCTTCCAAAATTTCAGTGTGATAACTGATCAAAGATTTAATGATACTTTTCTGCAGCTAAGTACCTCAGTTTCTTCAGTCCAAGAACATGGGAATGCAGTAGATGAAATCTCCAAGTCCTTAGTAAGTCTGAATACCACATTGCTTGATCTGAAGCTCAATATAGGAATATTGAATTTTTAAAAAGTCCAGGAGACTACATTGAAGCAACATGATGATATTAGTAAATTGAAGGAGCATGTATACAATGCATCAGCAGAAATTAAGTCTTTGAAATAACAAGAGCACGTAGACGAGGAAATAAAGAATTGAAAGTGCTGAATCATATCACCAGTGATCACAGATTGAAAGATTAGGAACATTCTCTGACACTGAGAAATATCACTTTGATTCAAGGTCCCCCTGGACCCAGAGGTGAAGAAGGAGACAGAGGTCCTGCTGGAGAAATTGGTATGCTAGGCATTTCAGGTCTAAGAGGTCCCCCAGGTCTTAAAGGTGATCCAGAAGCAACTGGCTTTCCTGGAAGTGGAGGCTACCTGGGACCAACAGGAAATGTAGGCAGGCCAGGAAATTCTGGACAAAAAGGTCAAAAGGGAGAAAAAGAAAGAGGGAATGTATTTCCTCTGCCTTAGACAGTCCGACTGGCTAGTGGTAAAGGCTTCATGAGGGTAGAGTGTGAGTCTTCCACGAGGGCCGTGGGGGCACCATTTGTGGTGATCACTGGGAAATACGAGTTGCATCTGTCATCTGTCGAAGTTTGGGATACAAATGTGTTCAAGCTGTGTACAAAGCAGCTTAATTTGGACAAGGTACTGATCCAATATGGTTGACTAAGTATTTTGTTTTAGGAGCGAATCATCTATTGAGGAATGTAATATCAGGCAATGGGGTGTGAGAGATGCAGGATTCACATGCACTGTATAATGTATCATATTTTCACTCACATTTATAAAATAATTGTTGCAAGATAATGTTTTTTATTTTGCTGTACTAAAATCAGTTTAATTAATATATAAGGAATATAAGATTATTTGCTATAGGATATATAGATACTGACTTCTTACTTATATAAAATCTATGACTAAAATTGCATGTAATAAGTGATCTGAAAGATTTTGTATTTGAGAAAATATACTGAGTTTAGTCCTATCTAGAAAAGAACTTAAAAATGTCAGTATAATTTGTGGGCTCATATTACTTTGGAGTAATGTACAGCATTAACTCCAATAAGCATACATTCATGATTATTTTTATTTAAAAGAGAGAAAATAATGGAAAAAATGATACATAATTTCAAAACAGGATAGTAGGAAATTAGCAATGATTAATATATTGTGTATTGTTATCTTCATGAATTTTTTAAAGAGCAGCTAAGTCAAAGCACTATTACACTATTACACTTGTCTGGTCATTTAGCACCAAATTAAACATAAAATGTAAGAACAGAAGGAAGAAAGGAAGAAGATGAAGATGAAAAAGAAGAAAATAAAGAAATATTATGTGAGAGTTGACATTGAAATACTTCAATTATCCAGATAGTTTCAAATAAATATTTACAATTTTTCCAACAAAAAGTAAATGAAAAAATTGATTTTGCTTTATCCAAATAGAGATACATATTTACATTAAGACTGAAGTTGTACCAGGCATATAAAATTTTCAGTCTTTCATGGTAAATGGTAAATAAAAATATACATATATACACACGCCCCCTATTATCTGTTTATTAAAAAAAGACTCCTAAGTAGAATGCAAAGAGGGTTTTTATTCGACGTTATAACATGAAAGAGAAGAATGTCATTCTGATTGAAATCTAAAAATATTTAATGAAAAATTTGGGTTTGGGTTGGAGGTTGGAGCTAAGGGAGTATTAAAGGTTTTAATGAGTTACCATTACGTTGTAAGAAAATTAAGTGTGAGTAGATTGCACCCCAGAGGCATTACTAGAATATTCTCATGAGGGAGAAATGGGAAGAGGAAAGTGTGCTAATGTCTGAAAATATGGAAGATTGTGGAGGGACTTGGAGTTAGGAGTCTGACCTCAAATGAATATAAACCATGTGTGATTCATATTTTACAAAGTCAAGGATGAGGTCAAACCCTATACTTTTCTTTCTTATTATTGTAGTCTACAGGGATATCTCTACCATGGCAACCTTTTTGATCTAATATAGATTTTGTCTTTAATTACATTTGTCTTTGTCTCGGTTTTTCTATTTTTCACTTGTGCTCATTATGTATCCCTCATGAAACACATAACTGCTTGCAGACTAATATGATACAAAAACTTTGAAAAAGTTTTAGGTACTACTACTCTATTGTGAAAAAAAAATCATGTTCCCAAATCAAAACAACAGTAAACACAAATAAAAATTTAGATTATCCTGTAGGATGGAGATTGATCGTGTCCAGCGGCAAGTATGGAGTTTGTCTGAAGCTCTACTTTATGTCTAGTTCAGTCATATTCTCTCTTCTATGTGGTTAGAAAATCCATATAAGCAGACTGCCAGCGATGCCTCAAATGTGCTGTTAATTTCATTCACAGCAGAGGTTCTGAGCTTTGATGAGGACTACTTAAATTTAATAGAGAAGCAAGCTGCCCTGTGCTTGGTCTAAAACTGGAAAGTGACCCAAAAGTCAGGAGACAGATTTATGTGGTCTGCTCAGAGCGTGATGTGTGACTCTCAGCCCATAGAGCAGATTTTTGGCCAGAATCCTATGAGTCGAAAAGGTAGTTGGGGGCAGAACCTCCAGGGTGACATGCAAAAGCAGGCTGGCTAGCTTCTTTTATACACAGCCCAGAAAAAGGACAATTCTCATTTTAGAGCACTGATCAAAGTGTGAAAAACAAATCCATCTAACAGCGCAGCGCTGTGCAGACAGTGAGGCCATCAGGAGACCTGGAGGGAGCGCACAGCCTGCCAAGCCAATTGTCGGAAACAGCTGCCAGAGAGTCAGATGGTATGGTGGCAGGGCGATTGGCTGTGACTTGGCAGTTGGAACCTATGCAAAGATGGGTAGCAGAGGCTGAACCAATTCTCAGGGAAACACAAGGACTGTATTATCTATAATTTATTTGACTGTAAATACTCCCTTTGTTTGAGGGGATAAACAAGAAATGATACTTCCTCTGTAGAAGAAATTGTCTTAGAGTTTGTATTCCATGGGTTTCTCTGAAGATGAGCGTAAGACTGAGATGACAGAGGAAGCTTATCACAAACTGCTCCAATCAGGCCAATTCTGATATGTGAGTCAAATTTAGGCAGTATAACTGTAAGACAATAGCTAATTAGCTTAGCAGGGTTATAACAATTCTCAACCACTCTGTCTAACTACTAGAAAAATAGAGTTGACCAACAAATGTGGAGGAGGCTTAGAAAGTATTCTGTCAAAGTCTGCACAGCAGCTGTTGTCTTTCTCAAATTGTAGCCAAAAAGAAGGTGAGTAAGATAACTAAGGTTAGGACTTTGTCTCAGATAACTTAGAGCAATACTCATCTAGTTGGTATTTCCCAACATTATACTAAGATTCGTATTACTTCTTATATATTAAAATTCATCTGTTAATATAATTCTGTGTTTTTCAGATTGATTCATACATTCATTGATATGTGCAATAAGTAATTATCAAGTACACACCATGTATCGTGCTTGATCTAAATGTTGAAACACTGAAGTAAACATAACAAACATAACTTTGTAAACTTTCTGGACTTATTAGTTGGGGAGCCCAAAGTAAACCAAATGAGAAATTGTATAAGTGGAGCCTTTCAATGAAAAAGAAACAAAGTAAGGAAGACCAAGGGTATTATCTGAGGTATAGATTTAATAGGGTGTCCATGGACTACTTTAATAAGAGAAGACTTCTTGTCGTGAGTAAAGACAAGAAGGAGGTTATGAAATGAGTCCTGAATATCTGAGAAAAGAATGTTCCAAGTAGAGACAGGAATGCAGATAGAAGTCCTGAGGCAGCAGCATTTCTGGGGTGTTAGAAACGAGTGACTACTGCACACAGCTAGAACACAACATATGTTGGGATGCTTGGTGAAAGGGAACTGAGACTTGGTTAGGGATTGTGGATGCCACTGTAAGTACTTTGGCTGCATCACAAGTGAGACAGGAATACAATGGATAATTTGAACTGAGAGAGGACAACACTCTTCATTAAAATTTTGGAAGATCACTCTGGCTGTTGTCATTAAAATAAAATAGTAAAGACACATCAATGAATTCCAGCTAAGAGATGCTTAAAATAATTCAGAAAGGAAATCATAATGGTTTTGAGGGAGGACAGGAGTTGTGAATGTGCTGATAATGTATTGTCATAATCCATTTATCTGTTACTGAGTATTCTTTACACTTTATAGTGGGTAAGAAATGCAGCAACTAGCTACAATGTAAGACTGACTTTTAAACATGTTGTTGTAGTGATACAAAATTCTGCTGTAGTTTTAATTGGCATCTCTGAAATGGTCGGTGATATGGAACCTTTTATCATATATTTATCTGCTGTTTGTACTTCATCTTAGAAATGTCTCTTCATTTCAGATGCTTACTTTTAGATCTTTAAATCTGGGGATTTGATTTTTTAAAAATTATTTATATATTCTAGGTATTACTCCTTTGTCTGAGAAATAGTTGGCAAAAATATTTTCCTACACTGTGGGTTGTCTCTTTCCTTTGCTGTGTTAAATCTTTTTAATAAGATGAGATCTCAGTTATTGATTCCTTGTAATATTTCCTGTATAATGGGTGTTTTGTTCATAAAGTCTTGCCTATATCTATGTTTTCAAGAGTTCTCTCTATACTCTTCCAGCAGATTTAGTGTCTGTTTTAATATTTAGATCTTTGATCTATTTTGATTTTACTGTAGTGCATGAGGAGAATCTTCAAGATGTGGAGAGTCAGTTTTTCCAGCAGCATCTATTAAAGAGGCTATTCTTCTAATAAAAAGTTTGGCCCATTTATCAAAGATTAGTTGGCTGAGTATGGTTGGAGTTGTTTCTGCATCTTCTAATCCATTCCATTGATCTTCAGGTCTATTTTTGCTGTTTGTTTGTTTGCCTTGCTTTGCTTTGCTTTGCTTTGCTTTGCTTTGACAGTACCATGCTTTATTTTTATCGCAGCAGCTTTATAGTATAATTTCAAGTCAGGGATTGTGATGCCCCCGCCTTGCATCCATGGCCTAGAATTGCTTTTTTTACTCTAGGTCTCATCTTCCAAATAAATTTTAGGATGTCCTTCTCTAATTTTGTGAGGTATGCTACTGATAATTTTATCAGGACTGTATTAAATCTGTATAACAATTTTTGGAGTATGGCCCTTTACATTATATTTTTTCTTCCTATTCAAGAACAAGTGATATCTTTCCATTTTATGATATCTTCCTTGATCTCCTTTTTTAGAGTACTATAATTTGCAATATAAAAGTCTTTTACTTCCTATTGTAAATAGGTTCCTAGGTCTTTCTTTCTTTTTCTTTTCTTTTCTTTTCTTTTCTTTTCTTTTCTTTTCTTTTCTTTTCTTTTCCTTTCCTTTCCTTTCCTTTCCTTCCTTCTTTTCTTCCTCCTTCCTCCCTTCCTTCCTTGCTTTCTTATGCAATTGTGAAAGGTGAAACTTCCCTAATTTTTCTATGAGTTTATTATTTGTTATAGAAACATTGTAGATTTTTGTGTATTGACTTTGTATCCAGCTATCCTACAGAATTTGTTTATTAAGTTTACAAATCTTTCAGTGGAGTTTTGGGATCTTCTATATAGAGTATCATGTTATCTGCAAAAAAATGTGGTAAATTGCTATAAATTTGTCTGCTATAAATTTGCATTGCTATCATTGCATTCCATAAGTTTCAGTATGTTGTATTGGTATTATCATGTTAATTGTATATGAAGTTTAATTTCATATTTAATTTCCTCTGTGGCCCATTGGTTGTTCAGAAGAATGTTGTTTAATCTTCATGTGTTTGAGTAGTTTTTGTGATTTCTTTTTGTCATTGATTTCCAGTTTCATTACACTATGGTCAGATAGTATGCATGGATGACTTCAACTCCTCTACATTTACTGAAGCATGTTTTGTGGGCTCATATGTAGTCTGTTTTGGAGAATGTCTCATGTATAGATGAAAAGAATGTGTTTTCCGATGTTTTGCAATGAAATCTCTCTAGATACTTCCAAGTCCATTTGATCACAGGTTTACTTTAATTTTGATACTTCTTTGTTGATTTTTTTTTGTCTAGTTGATCTATATATTTGTGAAAGTGGGGTATTACGTTTCTCACTAAAATTGTGTTAGTTTTTATTGGTTTTTCATGTCTAGTTAATATTTGTTTTATGTAGTTCGATGCACTGCTATTTGGTGCACATATTTTTGTGATTGACATCTGTTCTTTGAGTTTTCCCTTGGCAAGTATGTGTGACCTTTGTCTCTTTTGATAAGTTTTGGATTAAATCTTACATTGTTTGCAAATAAAATAGTGACTCCTGATTTTATCTGGGCATGAAGATTGTTTTACATCTTTTGCTTTTTACTCTATGAATTTCTTTTTGGGTTAAATGTGTTTCTTCAATGCAGTATATTATTGGATTTTACTTCTTGATACATTGTGCTAATCTGTTTCTTTTGACTGGAGAGTTGAGATCATTTACACTGATGGTTATAACTGATATGTATTGATTTTTTTTCATATTATTTTTCTGTTGTTTGTTCCTTGTCTTTTTCCTCCATCTAATTGCTTGCCCTGCCTGGTAGCTTCTTTCTATTGGTGTTCATGTGTTTTGGGTCTTCATTATTTCTTTCTAATAGGTCCTTTGGAAAGTCTGTGGAGCCGGTTTGGTGGTCATAAATTTCCTCATTTGTTCTTTGTCATGGAAGTATCTTATTTCTCTGTTGATTTTGAAAGATAGTTTTGTGTGATATATTAATATGGGTTGAAGACTGTTTACTTTTAGGGCTTGATATACCTCAGTCCAAGCTCTCTTTAATTTGTGATTTTGTGCTGAGAAGACTTCTGTGATTTTGATGAGTTTTCCTTTATAGGTGACATATTTGTTTTCTCTAGCTGCTTTTAATATTTTGTTCTTATGTTGAATTTTGGCAACTTGATTACTATATGCCCTGGTGTGGATTTTTTGGAGGTCTATATGATTGATTAATCTGTATGTCAAATTCTTTATCCATCTTTGGGAAGTTTTCTGCCATTTTTCTGTGAAGAGGTTTTTAATGACTTTTGTTCTGCCTCCAGTTTTTTCACTTACTCCAATCAATTTTATGTTGTTCTTTTTTTCATCTTACAACTGTTGGATTGTTGTGTGTGTGTGTGCGCATGTGTGTGTGTGTATAGTCTCTTGCTATTTTTTAAAATTTCTTTTCCTTGTCATTAGTCACATTTCTGTCTTCTAGGTATGATATTCTATCCTTGCTCTCATTCAATCAGTAGAGTTTTTATTCTCCTGGATTTCTGTTTGGATCTGTTTCATTGACTTACTTTTTTGTCTATGTTGGGCATTAATATTTTCCATCATTTTCCTGAGCTCCTCTATTTTTTATCTGTGTCTGCTTTAATGTTTATCATTTTTATCATCATTTGTTTTGCTTCTTAGATATTATTTTTTCCATGGCCTCTTCCATTTTTTTTCATTTTTGCTGATATCATTTCAGAGTTCCAGTCACTAACTTCCAATTTTCTATATCTTTTTGTGCTCTGGACTTGTCCCGGGTGTGCTGAGCATTTGTGGTTGCATTTTACTTCTTTATCTTGCCATTTTCTATTTTTTATTTTATGTTGTTTTCTTTGTTGGTGCTTGTAGATTTCTTATATTAGATGGCTTTATCCCTGGTGTCACGGCTTTCATAAGGCGATGTCTGTACCTCAGTATGTCTTCTACATGTAAGTGGTTGCTGGTCTTTATATCTCTCACCAAAACCTACCTTCCCAAAATATTAAGAATATGAAATTGCTATTTGACTCAGGACCCCTTTCTTTGGTGCTGGACTATAGTGATGTTTATGTTCTCTTAAAATTACAGTGTTTTTGTATGGGGAGAAATATTAATTTTGACAGGTATGACATCCTGGTTAAAGTAGTACAGTTAGAAATAAAAATAGACACAAGCACAGTCTACTGACAAACTGGTAATTTTTAACCTGATGTCTTTAACTGTAAGAGCATGTTCTGCAGTTATATAAAAAAGTATAAATCATACCAAAAACTCATATGCAATTTTTACATGGTCGAGTAATTTTACTCTGCTGTATGTGTGGGGAAGGTGTGATGTTAAGAAGGATAGGGTGTAGAATGGAGAGATGAATGAGGTAAAATATTACAGGAGCAAGGTTGAAAAGCATAGGATGATCATCCCTGTTTTGGGTAACTGTAGGACATAAAAGGGAAGGATTGGAAGAGAAATATTAGGAGTTTTGAAATTAACTAGAAAGACAAGAGAAAATGTTTACTTACATGAAAGTATCATAAAATCAGTGAGATAACTGAGGAAAGGAAGAAGATGAATTGAAAAAGAAGGATTAGAACTTTAAATTATTAATGAGAGAGAAAATAAGGAAGAAAAGAAAAAGAAAGATAAAAAAGCAGGAAACAAAAATATCCACACACACATCGTGAAAGAACAATAAACATAAAGAAAAACAAAACAGGGCAAAACAGAACAGAGAAAAAAAATGAAAAAAAATTTCTAATACAGCAAATACCAGTAGGATAACTCAATCAGATAGAGATAAATATAAATAGTGGAATTCCTCTAGTTTCTACAGTTTTATGGTAGGTTCAAGTTGATCCCAGTAATGTGTACTCTAGCCAAAATTACAGATGGATTTGTGCTCAGTTTGGGTCTGGTCTTTGTTTCTGGATTTGGGTATACAGATTTGTTTTCTGTTACTGAAGTTCTCCCCAACTATTTAGAAAAAAAAAAAAGAAAAGAAGAAAGACAACGGAAGGAAAGGAAAAAGGGCTGCCCACCAGCCTGCTTCTGTTCCTAGTGTCTTTGCCCCAAGCACAATAGTGTTTTACTTAACACCTACTGGCTCATACTGTTACAGTTTTTTGGACTTCTCCAGCTCTGGCCAGTCCAATGTGCATGCCTTGGCTGAGGTCTTACTATATCGCTGGCATTTCCACAGGTCTCAGGGCCCTGAGTGCTGCCAGTGGAGG
>PVJX010021144.1:5863-32441 GCA_004027295.1 Dolichotis patagonum
AAAAAAAAAAAAAAAAAAAAAAGCGGGAGTAGCAATCCTGTTTGCAAACAATGTGAACTTCAAATCAAGAAGGATCCAAAGAGATAAAGAAGGTCATAACATACTAGTTAGGAGAAAACTTCAAGAGGAAGAGATAACAATCTTAAATATATATGCACCAAATTCCAGAGCACTCAGCTATACAAAGCAAATATTAACAGAAATGAAAAGTCATATAAGCAATAACACAATTATAACAGGAGATTTTAACATGCTATTGACACAAAGGGACAGATCAACTAGACAGAAAATCAGCAAAGAAATAACAGAAGTGAATCACACCTGTGAACAAATGGACTTGATAGATGTATACAGAGTGTTCCATCCAACAACATCAGAATATACCTTCTTCTCAGCAGTAGTACATGGGACATTCTCTAAAATAGACCATTTACTAACCCACAGAACATATTTAAGTAAATGCAAAAGAATTGAAATTATCTGATGCATGTTATCAGATCATAGCACCATGAAACTAGAAATTAATGATAAAAGAAACTGCAAAACTCCACAAACACATGGAAACTGAATAATACACTCTTGAGCAATCATTGGGTCACAGAGGAAATTAAAGAAGATATTAAACAATATCTACAAGCAAACAAAAATACAAATAAAACTTACCAGAATTTGTGGGATGTAATGAAAGCGGTCCTCAGAGGAAAATTTATTGCATTGAGTTTGCACATCAGGAAAACAGAACAAACACAAATAAACAACCTGATGCTACACCTCAAACATCTAGAAAAAGAAGAGCAGGTCAAACCCAAAGCCAAAAGAAGGGAGGAAATTATAAAGATCAGAGCAGAAATTAAACAATAGAGACTAAGAAAAAAATTCAAAGCATCAATGAATCAAAGAATTGGTTTTTTGAAAGAATAAATAAAATTTATAAGCCCCTAGCCAACATTATTTTTAAAAGGAAAGAAAAAGCTCAAATTCATGCAATAAGGAATGAAAAGGGTGAAATCACTACACATTCTGTGGAAATACAGAAGATCATCAACACCTATTTCGAAAACCTCTACTCTCATAGGTTTGATAACAGAGAAGAAATAGACAGATTCCTAGATACATATGAACTACCAAAGCTGGATCAGGAAGATGTACAACTTCTGAATAACCCAATTTCTATTAATGAAATTGAAAATGTAATTAAGTCCTTGTCAACAAAGAAGAGTCCAAGCCCAGATGGATTCACCACAGAATTCTACAAGAAATAAAAAGAAGACTTAATTCTGACACTTTTCAAACTCTTCAATGAAATTGAAAGGGAAGCAACTCTTCCTAAGTCATTCCTGGAAGTAAATATCACTCTAGTACCAAAACCTGAGAAAGATCCAACTAAAAAAGAGAACTATAGGCCAATCTCCCTAATGAACATAGATGCAAAAATTCTCAATAAAATGTTGGCAAACAGGATGCAGCAAATCATCAAGAAGATTATTCACCCCAACCAACTGGGATTCATCCCAGGAAAGCAGGGATGGCTCAACATATGTAAATCAATAAATGTAATCTACCATATCAATAGAGCCAAAAGGAAGAACCACATGACCATCTCTATAGAGGCAGAAAGAGCTTTTGATAAAGTCCAACACTCATTCATGATAAGAACCTTACAAAGAATTGGAATAGATGGTCTTTACCTCAATATGATAAAGGTCATCTATGGCAAACCAACAGCCAGTATCATATTAAATGGCCAAAACCTGAAATCCTTTACCTTAAAATCAGGCACAAGACAAGGATGTCCCCTATCACCGCTGCTATTCAGCATAGTACTGGAAATACTAGTCAGAGCAATTAGACAAGAGAGAGAAATAAAAGGAGTAAAGATAGGAAAAGAGGAAGTTAAATTATCATTATTTGCAGATGACATGATACTTTACATACAAGACCCCCAAAACTCCTTTGAAAAACTCCTAGATATAATAAATACATTCAGCAATGTAGCTGGATACAAAGTCAATACTCAAAAATCATTAGCATTCTTATACACTAAAAACAAAAATACTGAGAAAGAAATAAGAGAAGCCACACCCTTCACACTAGCATCCAAAAAAATGACATACTTAGGAATTAATCTCATGAAAGAAGTAAAAGAGCAATACAAGCAAAATTATAATACCCTGAAAAAGGAAATTGAAGAGGACCTCAGAAAATGGAAAGACATCCCTTTTTCATGGATAGGAAGAACAAACAGTGTGAAAATGGCCATTCTCCCAATATTACTATACAGATTCAATGCAATCCCATTCAAAATACCACTAACATACCTCATAGATCTAGAGAAATCACTCCTAAAATTCATCTGGAACCAGAAGAGACCCAGAATAGCAAAGGCAATTCTAAGCAACAAAGGCAAGGCAGGAGGCATCACAATCCCTGATTTGAAATTATATTACAAAGCTACAGTAATAAAATCAACATGGTTCTGGAATAAAAACAGCCCTGAAGATCAAGGGAATAGGTTGGAAGATACAACCACAACCACAAACTCACTCAGCCACCTTATCTTTGATAAATGGGCCAAACATGCTCGCTGGAAGAATGATACTCTTTATCAAATGGTGCTGGAAAAATTGGCTATCCATATGCAGAAGACTAAAACTAGACCCATGCCTATCACCATATACTAAATTAAAATCTAAATGGATCAAAGAACTAAATATTAAAACAGAAACACTAAATCTGTTGGAAGACAAAGTATGTAAAAACCTCAAAGATATAGGGGTAGGTAGACAATTCATGAACAAGAATCAAACCACACGGGAAATACTTCCCAGAATCAATAGCTGAAACCATATCTTGTTAAAGAGTTTCTTCATGTCAAAAGAGATTCCCAGCAGAGTGAAAAGAAAACCCACAAATTGGGAAAAAATTTTTACTGGACTGTCTGTCAGACAAAGGACTTCTGTCTAGAACTTACAAAGAATTTTAAAAAATCAGACCCTCAAAATTCAAAGACACAATCCAAAAATGGGCATCTGAAATGAATACACAGTTCTCAGATGAAGAAATATGAATTGCAAATAAATACATGAAAAAATGTTCATCATCATTAGTCATTAGAGAAATGCAAATTAAAACCACACTGAGATTCCATCTCACCCCAGAAAGAATGGCCAGGACAGAAAAAACTACCAACAACAAGTGCTGGAGAGGCTGTGGGGAAAAAGGAACTCTTCTGCACTGTTGGTGGGAGTGTAGACGTGCAAAAACTGTGGAGGTCAGTCTGGAGATTCGTCAAAAAGCTGGGTTTAGAAGTCCCATTTGACCCAGCTATTTCACTTCTAGGCATATTCCCAGAAGAACTGAAAACATCATACCACAGTGATATATGTGCACCCATGTTTATAGCAGCACAATTTGTAATAACCAGATCTTGGAAACAACCTAAGTGCCCATCCACTGAGGAATGGATTAAAAAGTTGTGGCATTTTTATACAATGGAGTACTATTCAGCTATAAAGAATGATCACATTGAGATATTTATAAGTAAATGGACACAACTTGAGACCATACTCATAAGCGAAATAAAACAAACTCACATGTGTAAATACCATATAGTCTCCCTAGTATGAGAGTTGGTAAGAGTATATAAGATTTTATGGTAATCATGATTTCCCATTTCATTGCTTTGAAGTCTTTCAATGTTTTCATTCATCAGTTGGAATGGTTTTATTCTGTTTTGTTTGACTTTATTATGTGTGATGGTATGAACAGCAGTTTTGAAGAAAACAACATTATGGCAGCCATTGCTGATTTAATATCATCTTGCTTAGAAGTCCTACCATGCTTCTACTCTGCTGTTAACATCAGTTCTATCATGTTGTGTCTTATTAGGTTTTTAATATATGTGATAGTATAAACAAATTTTTTATTGAAAATGAGATATTATAGTAGCCATTGATCATTCTCTGTTATTCGGTTCAGAATTTCCTGTAATTCTTTCTTTCTCTTGAATGGTTTTATACTATTGTGTTATGTTTGATATTATTGTATTTGAAACTATGCTCAACTATAGCAGAGAAAGAGATATATTGTTAGCTACTGTTAATGTCCGGTTGTCTTATTGTAAAGTGTTGTGTTGCTTATGTTGTGCTGTTCTAATCTGTTTTGCTCAGCCCTCTTTTGTTTAATTCTCTTTAAAATAAAAAAAATAGGAAATAGATATGAATAGTAAATGGTGGGGTTGTCCCAATGGCAAGTTTTTTCTCATCTGATTTGTACTTCTGAACCCCATTATGCGTCATTCAGTATGTTTAAAGTACAGATACAAGCCATATTGTACAAAATAGAGCACTTACTGTTTAATGTACATGCATTTAACTTACATATCTGTAGTTTTACAGACTGCATATTTATAGAGCATATCTGGTCCCCAGAAGTACACTTATATACTGTCAGATACAAAGCGTCCATCCAATATATCATAATAACCTCAAAAATAGTTATTCATTTAACCTGCTACCAACTGATCATGATAACAAACTCTGAATATATTAATAACATTTCATATGTAATCAGAGCAAAAGAGCAGAAATCAAAAGAGACTGCCTTAATAAAACACAAACATTTGTTTCTGAGGCTACTTTTTATAAATCTTGTTGAAGTTAAAAAATGGTTTGAAACAAAAATTGGTTTTACATTAACATTGTGAAATTTGATTTAAAAGATTTTAAAATAATTTTTGAAATTACAGATAAACTCATAACATATGAATTTTTTATAAGTTTTACCCTTTGCAAACTCTTTTGTGACTTATATTAGTGTTTTGATTTTTCTTTTCTTGTGGTCCTGGGGATCGAATCCGCAATTTTGTGCTTGCCAGACAGGCGCTTATGCCACTGAGCTAAATCCCTAGCCCATAGTGTTATGATTTTTGCCTGTATCTTTTTTGTTTTGATTCTGGCAGAATAAAATCTTACCATGCAAGATATTTTCTTGTCAAAAATATTTTCTTATGCATATCTTTCTTTTTATTGCTATCTTTTTTAGTGTTTTGCTGCTTTTTTACTTTCAGATTTATGTTGAGCAAATCTACTCTACTCTATAGAGTAGATTTGAACTAGCAAATATAGTGACCAAGTTAATTTTCAAATGCCAACATTTATGCCAAACAATCTTAGTTCTATGGCAAAATCACATTCAGCATATATTTAGAGTTCTCCTTCCTTTTTCTATAAACCAACAAAAATTACCATTTAGGAGAATGTATGTCATAAACTAATGCCAACACTAAGAATTAAGTTTTGTTACACCTTCGGAATTTCTTAGGTACACACAACAGAACTGCGAGCATTTTGATGACGGTGAACAAGAATTAATGTGTATTTCACAAAGAATGCATAATTCTGAGCAAGACTCTCTTATTGACCAGAAGGGCTATACCTCTTGCCATTTAAATGAATTTTAGTAATAAATGAGGTAGCAATTTAACAAAACAATATGTTTAACTTTTTAGCACATAAAGTCTATAAGCATGACTATATTATACCAGAATACTGGAACAGTTATTTATTTATTGATTGACTGATAGCAGAGATCAAACGCACGACCTCACACTTACTAGGCAGGTGATTGTGCCACTGAGCTACACCCCTGGCCCCTACAGTTACCTCCAGTTACTTTTTTTTTTTTTGAAACTGGGGAATGAACTCACGACCTCACACTTGCCAGGAAGGCATTTGTGCTGCTGACCTAAATCCCCAGCCCCTACAGTTACATTTGTAAAAATAAGGCATATCACATATAATGGTAGATTGTTTAACCAGAATTATACAATACAATTTTAAACAGATACCTAAGTAAAACCTAATTATCCAAGACCTACTTTTCCTAAACAAAACCTAACAAAAAATAGTAAGAAATATTTATTTTGACAAAAGCAAAAAAAAATTAGGTATATTGTAAAGTTTTTCTAAAAATTAACCAATATATTAAATCTTATTTTAACCATAAATATCCTCTCATCCCTTTATATTTTGAGTTTTTTTTAAATATTTTCTTAGAATAAAGCATCTCTAGTTAGAGATGTTTTACTCAAAAGTTAAACTATTACAATATATGATCATTTGAACAAAAACATTATGTAGAGTATTACAAAATTATGCTAGTACACTCATAAGTTACCAGTGGTTTTAAAAATCAGGTTATTACTCTTACTTGTGCCCCAAACTACAAGTGTCATGGTTAGATGGAATCATTGTACGTCTAGAAAGGGACACAACATACTTGGGGAGGGAAAACTTTGCATCTTTATTTTTGAAGCTTTCAAGTCTTTTCTGTAAAAAGAGTGGTTTTCTTTAAGATCCACATTGTAGGTATTTAACTGAAGCAAAAACTAGACAGTAAAATAGCAGTTTAGTTATTAGAGAGAAGTAAGAAAATATCTATAGTAGCTCTTGCTATTGTTAGCATTAGACTATATTAACAAATCCACTGACACATTAGGTAAGTCATACCTATTAACTATGACAGCAAAGAACCCCTCTTTCTTTTTCTTTTTTCTTTCTTTCTTTCTTTCTTTCTTTCTTTCTTTCTTTCTTTCTTCCTTCCTTCCTTCATTCCTTCCTTTCTTTCATTTGTTCTTTCTTTCTTTCTTTCTTTCTTTCTTTCTCTTTCTCTCCCTTTCTTTTTTCTTTCCTTTTAAAAATGCTGACTGTTGCAAGAAAATTTATTATGTTCCTGTACATTATTATCTTTGGAATATCTTAAAAGGATGAATAAAGTATCAATCACTTTAACATTTATTACTTCAAGCTCATTTTAAACTTCTTGACCTATAGCTTAAAAAAATCTCTTTTTAGATACTTATTATGCCTCTACAATAGTTGCTGTGAAACTTATTTAAGGGTCGGATGTCATATTCTCCTACTTTTACTTGCTCCAAACTTGACCCGCAGAATCTGTTTCATTCGTTACCTTTAATAAATGTAAAGCTTTGGTACCATTTGTGCTTGTCCTGACAAATTCTTTGCTCAGAGCAGAAAGAACCTAGAAACCACCTCTAGAAGGAAACCTCAGCCTGGTAAAACCTGGTAACAAAAAGACAAACAGATTTCTGTGTTAAATTCAAGTGAGCTCAACCCAGTACTCCAAAAGAACTTAACTGATACAGAACCGAGAGTGGAACTCACCACGGTCCAAACCTGAGGGCCTATCAAATTTTAGAGTTCATTTTTTTTTCTGTTGCACCGTATAGTAGTTGAATGCAAATGTTGGCCAAAGTGGAAAGATAAGAAAATGTCCCACAGAATGAAAGTAATTTTAGTAGCTGCATGGGATCATTCCGATCTTTGTTCCCATTCCAGGGTCAGATAGCTGTGAGTGGCCAATATACAAAGGTGGACATTTCCCCAAATGCACCTTAACAAATGAGTTACCAAAATTATAGGCCGAAGTTTAATTCCAGAGCCTTCGACAGACCAGGGTCAGCCAAGCATTCCGTTAACCATTCCCCAGGTGAGCACTGGTGAAGGGTGGGAAGCAATTTGAAGCAGCACAGCCATGTTGAAAGTATGGAGGGGTTCGAGGTCTGTCTCTTAGGGGCTGACGGAGGCTACAGAGGACAAAGACAAACACTGGGGTTTGAGTTGGAGCAGAAGAAGGTGCCAAGGACAAAAGTTCTTAAGAGCCCGGGCATGCATGAGCTGAGCCTGCTTACTCAAGTCCGCGGGACCGCACTGCTGAGACAATGCTTCTATCTGAGCGAAAGAGCGGGGTTTGATCTTCATTGAGCCCAAGTGAAAAAGATGAGAAAAACAAAAGCTCCGTGTAAACCTGGGGGTCTTTACTTTCTGAGGGAGGAGAGTTACAATCACCAAATGAGGAGGGGGGCCTCCCTGCCTGAGAAGTGGGAGAAAAATGTGACACAGGGCAGATGGCACAGCTAGAGAAAAGCACAAGAAAATCTGACCAATCTGGATACTTTGCCCAACCAAAGATCTGTTTCCAGAACGAGAGATTTTAGGAAAAGAACCAGTGCCTCGCCAAACCAACAACTAACTCTGTAATTCCGAGTTAGATATCCTGATGGACTCTGTGATATCCCAAGGGAAGGTAACATGGAGAGGTTCTGACAAGGAAAGAAAAAGATCAGCAAACCAACTCTATGCCCAGCGTTCTGGATGGGGGCTCGCCCATCCCTTGTGCAATCTCGGTCAATTACAGGGTCCTGGTAAACCCTGGAGCAGCCTGGAAATGTGCAAAAGTCTCTCGCCATCTAGCTTGTGTCCTTGCATTTAGAAAGAAGGGAAAGACAGGAAAGGACTATAGCTTAGGTACTTGGAGGGAGCACATTGTGGTCAAAGCTTCATACTGGTTTTTTTGTGTGACCATCATTCTTGGAACATTTCAATTCTGTGCTACACATGCCTAATTATATGTGTTCCATATGCTCTGGGTTAGAGTGTACAACCCAAGTAACATAGTATATTTCTGCTGCAAACTATAAACTGTTTATTTTAAAGCCTAAATTTCAGAGTACAATCTCATAATCCTATATCCAATAATTTGATAGAAGCCACTCTGGTTTATAATAGTATGTCACCCCACCTTTTATTTAAATCCTGTTATTCTTCCCGAGTGGAGTTCTAAGCTTATGTCCTCATTTACTTCCAGTGTTTGACGCTGTATTCACTGCCCAGAGAATTTTGTTTCTGCATAGCAGTCATTGTCCTCAAACTTACTCTGGATGAATCTCAAAGCTAACTCCAATGCTGTATTGCTTTTATTATTTGTTTGTGTTTTTCATTGATTTTCCCTGCAGTGGCACAAGCTAGGATTCTGGTTAACTCTCCCTAGGTTACTATTGAAAGTTGTAGTTTTATCTATTTTGTTACTCGCTGATTTGGACACACATTGATTTTCAGCAAGTTCACAGCTTCAGATAATTCTTCTGCTTTACCATACTTGATGCTTAGTATAACACTATTGATTCCTTAACCAAACATTTTAACTTCACTATGTGAACATATTGAACAATCGTCTTTGGAACATATGTTTCTATTATTTCCTTCAGACAGTAGACTATGGAAAGTCAGTACGAACACTAACTTACCACTAGTAATTGATTTATGTGACGTTCCTGATACTCAGTTGAAGCAAGCAGCATTGTACATCCTGTAGCATCTTAAGGTGGCTAAGCAGAGCCGTGAACAGCAGAGCAGTAGTGTATATTTCTAGAGCATTGCAGGTTACAGTGCAATCTTTCTGAGGCGAACTCCATTCCTTGGGTTCCTTGATAGCCAGAATGCATGCAACACACCCGTAAATGAGGATTTACTATAACCTGATTCCTGCTAGAACATCTCTCATGATACTTGCATATAAGAATCTCAATAATGAAAATATGATACCAGAATGAGAACTGGCAAGAAGTAGCAATGCAAATTATCCTTCCTCAAAGATATACTTGGTAGATTTTTCTTTTAATTATTTACTTTCATTGTCAGTTGTTGACACCGTATTTTAAAAATTTATCTTAACCTTAAATAGAGTCACTTCTATGTACCCACGGTACTACTGCTAATGTAAAGCTTGTTTCAAATATAGAGAATGCTGTGACTAGATTATATGCAAATACCGTGCATTCCACATAAAGACTTCAAACATTTTCAGAATATGATTGTTGCAGGGTTTCTGAAACTATTTCCCAAGGGAACCAAGGGATGACTATATTCTGAAAGTATAGCATTTCATATTTTTCCTGTCTGACAGCTTACAAAATCTATGTTGTAGATAGCTTGTATAACATAAGTTTTATATTTTTAAATATATAATAAAGTGGCATATTTCATAAATAACATAAATAAGCTTTCACTACACAATCAATTGCTAACCTCCATAAAATAATGACCTGCACAAAACAGTGATTTCTTTGTCGATGAACTTAATTCTTTTCAAAACTCTGGTCAATGGCTAGGTTCAATGTCTACTTTGTGGGAAAATTTGGTTTAGTTCTCATCCAATTCAATTTGTGGCCAAAAGCAATGAAAGAATTAAACTTGTGAACCAAGCTACCACTCTATGGAAATTCAGTTATGTGTGCATACATGGAGGCTGAATTGCACTCTGCAAAAATTGTGTGGTGACGCCCTATCCCTAATATTTTAAAATGTGACTGCATTGAAAGATATAAGTGAAGCCTTTAGGTCAGCCCTAATCCAGGCTTACTGAGGTCCCTATATAAAAGATGATTAGAACACACGGAGAGACAGCAGTATCGCAAGCTTGCAGGGAGAAGACTGTGTGCGGACATAGCAGGAGTCTGTAAGCTGACAGTCAGTTGGCAATAAAATCAATAGAGGTATATATTCTTGTAAATATATATATATATATATAATATATATATACTCCCAAGGCAAAGCACCAGATTGCTTTCAACACTCGTGAAAGATGCTTAAATATGAACAGAATAAAATCCAAACACAATGCCTCCTGCCCCCAGGCTCCAAAGCCTCTTACATAGGTTTGAGTTCTCAAGCAGAATTTAAGTTCTTTGCTACTCTTTTTGTTTGCTCTCTTGCCTATTTTGACACCGATTCATTTGTCACAACAGTTCACTGCAGAGGCTTTTTCCCTCTGCAAATCTGACCTCTTATTCCCAGTCTTCTTCATTTCAGACTGTTTCCTCAGCATGTAGAATGACACCGGATGTATAGGAAGCACCCAATGGAAGTGTCTGACTTGGTGAAATATATTCATAGTGAAGGAAAACTACTTTCATTTGCATGAATTAAAAAATATCCTAGATAAGAATGGTCATTGAGGAAGACAAGAATAAAAGGAAAGTAAAATAGTTTTGCTAAAAAACCAAGTGCATTGGTTAAATGTGTCAAGATTGAGAACTTGGATTAAAATACTCATATCCAAGTACAATTCCACTTTTTGAAATAACACAGAGCACTGCAACAATGATAGTGTCATTTAAAGCTCAAGTAAATCATTTTAAGCAAATGCATAATTTAAAAAGCATTTGTTGTGAAAAGAAAAGATTGAGTATCAAATCTTGTTTTTTCACTTCACTTTCATCAATACATTTAAAATAATTTTAGAACCCCTTTTACCAACCTATGAATAAAATAAATTTCCTAATGGATCAATTTTCAGAAAACACTAATATTGAACACTAATATATAAGTTATGGACTTAATTAAAGTACCCCATGTTTGCATTACTGTGGTAAAAATAATTGCTTGGGTGAGTTAAAGCCCAAAGGAAAAGCATTCAGTCTATTTCAACCAAATAGAACATTGCAGGCCAGAAAGATTATCCAATAAACTGTATTCCTAGTACTTTCAGCAAAACTCTCAGTCACTGTAAATCATCCTGTAGAAAATATTGGAAGGAACAAGATACTTTCAAAGATATAAAGGAAGAATATACAGGTGTACTGGAGAGGGAAGAATTAGGAGCATATCAGTTCTCAAACTGACTGATCAATATAAGAAGGGAAAATGACTTGGCAGCTCATATACAGTATCAGTTTTGCAAAACTCTACACATTTAAGAATAACTCAGAGAGTTATATTGGGGAAATACCATTTGTATAAAAAATTTGCCAACCCAGAAAACCTTACTTCAAAGGTAGAAGGAAAAAAGCAGTTGTAATACTTAGAATGAAAGCCGACAGTGATACACATCATAATCAGTCCACTGAGAGATTGTACAGATAGAAAATAATTCTCATCCTTTTATATAGCCAAGGAAAAATGATTCATTACATACCCATTTTCAAGATAAATAGGAGCTAATACTTAAATCACAGGAATTGATAGGACCATTTGACACATAGAATTCATCCTAGTTTTGCCTTGTAATTGGAGTGACCATTCCTGTCAGATAATTGGCTTCATTCACAAGGAAAACAAGTATGTCTAATGTTTGTGACAGGTAGGGTAACAGGGCACCCGCTGAAGTTAGGCTGCAGTCCTTTCACAGTGACTAGGAGGGAACTCTCTCCCTTGATGTTTACATTTCAAAGAGATGGCTTCCAGGTACTTGAGATTTTTCTAGGTCAGAAAGGCCTATCTAATTTTCAAAAAAAGATTTATATACATTTCAAAGAGAGCTATTTATAATTACACTTTTTCTTAAGTAAATGCTCTAAGAGAAGGGAAAGGAATGGAGTATTTTCCTTTATATGTGATGTGAAGAATTAAGCCTCTTATTCTTAATTTGTATTTATCCTTGCAGTTATTACCATTACTTTGATAGTAAATTGCAATTGATGAAATAAAAACAAATTCATAGGCAAGCATCAACACTGAAATGTTTCTACAAATAAATTTTTCAGCAACTATCATCTCTCTTAACAGTATATTTATGAGTGATTTATGTTGTAACTGCAAAACATACATGCCTTGTTGGCATAAATATGCCATCTATAGAAAGGACAAATCAAAACACAGCAGGTTAGATTGGAAGTGATGAAGAAAAACAAATAATATTTAATTAATAGAAACTGTAGCACAAACTTACAAGTCTGATACCGAATAGGTAGAGTACTACAGAAAAATATAAAAATTCCAATTATCTGTAAAAGCATTGCAACATTATAGGGCTCTTGGAAAAGCCAGATTTTTTAATTAGAATCCAGAATGAGAATTTTTGTGGAACTTTAATAATGCTCTGCATATATGAGTAACAACTGGTATTATATCTTATTAGTTTTTTTATAAGTAGCTCTTGACTATCCCTAAAAGCTTGGTCTATGAAAGTATATTAATTGTGTCTCATATAAAGTGCATGTATGCGTCTATGTGCACATGTACACACACACACACACACACACACGTGGAACTGACATAACCTTAGCTTAGTGGGATCCCCAAATGTCAGAAAATAACAAAATCAGAGTATTGAAAGACTGCTTGATTTCAAACCTCTCAAACCCACAGGTTCTAATTCAGTTCCCACAGAGAATCTTTACAAATTTTGCACACCACTGGAGAGTATAATTAATTAATTAATTAATAAACATGAGAAGAAGCTACCTAATACTGACAACAGAGATTTTGAGGAACCATGCCTGACAGTAATTTAAAAAGCAGATCACATTGTAATGGTATGGAATCAACCTTAGTGTTGATTCGTGATCAGAAGAATGGGTAAAGAAATGATAGTGTATATGGAAACTATCATTTAGCAATGAAAAATAATGAAATACCATGCAGCAATAGAAATGGAATGGAATCCCATCATTTTTGGCAACATGGATGGAACTAGAGATGCTAATGTTAAGTTAAATAAGTCAGACAGAGAGAAACAAATGCCACACGATTTCATTCAGGTAGAATCTAAAATTCTGAGCTCATACCAGGTGCTAAGTGGGCAGAGGAGAAGGGGCAACTTTTAGGGAGTGTTTAACAGCTGAGTAGGAGGAATAAATTCTAGTGTACTGTTACATAAAACAGTGACTGTAGTTAGCAATACTGTATAAATACAATAGAAGAAAGGATTTTGGATATTCTTCTCAAAAAGAAATTATATATGTTTGATATGATAAATAAATGAAATGTCCTATACTGACCTTTAAATGATATAATGTACAGAAATATCTCACTGTTCCCCACATATATATCATTGTTATCATTAATAAATTGTTTTTAAAAATTACACAAAAATGAAAGTTGCTGTACATTGTTGTCCTTATTTTTGATTAAGGTATACTTAGAGCAAGTTTAGTACATCCACGTAAGTAACCTCCAGATTAGAAAATATAGTATTGCTAGCATGTGAAGGGCCCTTTTCTACTTTCCTCCCTTCCTCTGACCTTATTTACTTTTCACTGTGTGTACAAGTGAGTTGTATCAAGTTCGTTAATTGTGTTGTTCACATATTGTCTGGCTGTTCTATCAGTTATGAAGAGAGTGTGTTAATATTTCTCATTTTGCTTATTCCTTCTGGGACTCCAATTACATGCTTGTTAGCTCGTGTGTGAGTACTCTACATGTCCTTAATTCTTTGTTGTTTCATTCATTCTGTCTTTCTTTTTTTCACTGTGGCTATTTTTCTTTTGAGGGGGATATATTTGTGTTCACTTTGTGTGTTTTATTTGTCTAAGCCATTGTTACCAATGCATTGGTTTCTTGACGTCAGATAGCACATGTATTTACTTTCTAAATTATTTTCCTAAAAATTCTGTCTTTTTGATGAGATTTTCATGTGTGATTTACTTGTTCAACCTTCCTCTATGTTTTTAACACATAGTAGCATAACAGATTTAAAACCTTGCTTATTATCTGCAAAATCGGAATCATTTGTGAGTCATCATTTAATATTTTTCTTTTCTCTGAAGTATTGATTATATGTCCTCACCCTCACATGTCCACCTGTCTAGTATTTTTTAATTGTGTGCTATCTATTGTGTGAAGAAGAAAGCTCAGCTACTCTCCTGTATCTTCTGTTATCTGCATAATTGATCAGGATACTAATTAGCCTGGGAAAGAACAACATTTCAGCAAGACTGTTTATCTTTAGTTTGCCTAGGCATCAAGAATGTACATTGTTGTCCTTATCTTTGATTAAGATAAGGAATCCTAGATCTCTAACTGACATTCCAGAAATCTTACCTGCTAAAATGCAAGGGAGATTTAGCTCATTCCTTCAGAAATACTCAACCTGTCCTTCCACCTTTCTTTCCCATACCTTAAGAATTTGGAATACTGGGGCTGGGGATTTAGCTCAGCGGCATAAGCGCCTGCCTTGCAAGAAGGCAGTCGTGAGTTCAATCCCTGGTACCGATTTAAAAAAACAAACAAAAAAAAAAAACCAAACAAACAAAAAAGAATTTGGAATACTGTTCCTACTGTTTTGTTTTGTTTTGTTTTGATTAATTGTTTTGCTTCGTTCCCTATTCTGTTTTGATTGGTTTATTCTGTTTTGCTTTGGTTTGATTTTTCTATCTCTGATGGAATGGACGGCCACTGTGAAGATAACAAGATATACTATGGTAGCCATTGCTCTTGTCCTGGTTTCTGCTTTTTGAAGTTTTGTACCAATTTCATGGCTTTGTTTTGATTTGGTTTATTTTATTTGTTTTGTTGGGTTTTATTTTCTTTAAAATTTTAAAAATCAAAGAAAAAAAAAGAATTTGGTAAGTATGTGGGTAAGCTGACCTGAAGTTGTCTTGAGAAAAATCTGAATTTCTTAAGCCGCACAGCCTGCAAGGTGTCTGATTCTGCTCTCCTAAAGTGTTTGCTATATTTTTCCAGTGTCTTGCTCCAAATAGCTTCAGAATTTTGTGGCAGACAAGATCTTCTGAATGTCCAGAGGGACAAGACAGCAGTGTACTTGAAACAATTTCTCTCTCTCTCTCTCTCTCTCTCTTCTTCTTCTTCTTCTTCTTCTTCTTCTTCTTCTTCCTTTCCCTGGGCACCAGGAATGGAGATTTCACTCTGATTTTTAGAAACGTTCTGTATCAGTGTCCCAGGTTCCCACAGGAAAGCTCAGTTCAAAAAATATCCTCTACAGAAAGAGACAATACTGTACAGTTGAATCCTTTGTTTGGAATCCATCACACCAGCCACTAGACGCCACTAAAATGCAGCTGATTTTGTTCCCTAAGGCCCAGGATCTCTGTCTGTCTGAGCAGGATCTCTGCTGAATCTGTGTCTAATATTGATAATTACCTAGGAAGATGACATATGGAAACTAATTCCATCAAATACTTTCTTGTATTTAGTATGAATCTGCTTGGATGTTTTAATTTTTGACACATAAATTCTTGTTCTCTTTTATCTGAACAAAAAGAAACTTTGAGACTGTCAATGTCAATCTTAAAATTAGTTAAACATTCTTGGAGATTCAGGATTGTTTAGATGAAAACAATTTTTTTTGGGTAAATTCACTTGGCTACACAGGTTACAGTTGAAGCACTCATTGCATTTTCATATCTAGTTATTCCTTTAATTTCTCATGAAATGTTTGCAGATAAATCTCTTGCATGGATAGAAATCTCCTCCTTGAAGCTATATTCCATATTTGGCCACATTGCCATTCCCTTATATTTACTGATCATTTCTGAGGATCTCATTCTTAAAAATTCACAGGTGTCTACCACTTTACCTTCTTTGCAACATAGGAGACTAACTTTACCTAATTAAGAAATAAGAGTGAGACTTTTTTTTCTTTTGTAGCTAATAGTCTCACATAAATCTGAAATTATTGAAGAAAACATATTGTAAAAAGTACTATTTCTATCTCAAAACACATGAGGCCAAAAAATAATGACAAAACAATCAAATCCATCTTTCAGTTTGCAAAGAATCTCAGTTTGAAAGAAGAATGGGAAGTTCCCAGGGAAAAAAGCAAACACACATCAGCATATTTTCCATTCAAGCCTAAAAATTAAAGGAAGCCCTCACTCACCTATAGGAAATGTCACAGCAAATCTACACGGCCTTCTTGCCTTCCTTCACTCTTTATCCAAGAAAGCAAAACTTGTGTGTTTTATTTATTTTGATTGATATTACTAAGTTTATTTTGACATTTCAGATAACAGAGACATGACAGTTCTAAGAATTAATATCTTCATAATTCCTCTACCTTACATAATTAACATCAAATACAGTTAAAATTTTACTAGAGATACAAAGGTAGCAATTATTGGGGAAGGTGTAAAACAACTATAAATGAGAGATACATCTGCAGAATATACTTTAGGCATTACCATGTAATCATGTACTAAGGACTCCATAACTGTGGTTTAGGAATTTGCCTAAAATCAAATTTTATGAAATATATTGTTGTTTTATTATATCTTACTCCTGTACAAAAGAAAACACCTGAACTCCTTGATTTGACAGAATCTTGATTAAGTGGTCTCCTCATGTCCTATATTCAAAGATAATAAATTTGTATATTGATACATATACAAAAAATAAATTCAAACATTCCTTTCTCAAATAGAAAAAGCTTCTCCCATTTTCCAGAAATTTGCTGTCTTTTCATTAAAGTCAATTTACATCTCATACATATAATATTGCTAAGTGTGGACATATCAGTAACCATTATATATAGGATAATTTTATGAGGAGATTTATTGAATCCAGCTGCTTTTGGTTTGGCTAGAACCCTTCACCCAAAGACTTCTGATGTGCTTAGTGAATGCCAAGACCAACACTGTCACTCTTAAGCTCACACTAAATATAGTGCCAGCAAAAATAATTGTTTTGGACTTTAAAATGACTTCCTCTGTTATTTGCTTAGGAAGTCCAAGATATTTCAAAGTTTCTTTTTCCTCTTTGGAAAAATAAAGCCTGTATAATTAACTTCAGTATTCTGGTTTTATCTGTGATTTCCTTTGATTCCAGGGTTTTGTTATATACATTACTAAGGAGATATTTTTGAGATTACAAACTTATGTCCCAGAAATACTTAAGGAAATGCATTTAAAGCACACAGATGTGTTAATGAGAGGTACCTTTTTCAAATTTAGAGATTTAATAATGATAAACTGTTTCCACTATTATCTTGTGTACTCTAAGTTTGACTCATAATTGAGCTCTAGCCCCATATTTCCTTGTAATGGCTAATTTTTCCCAAGTGTCTTAACAATGCTTTAACTTAATATTGCTCATATTATGTAAATTATTTACCATCCTTACTTGCAACTTTGTTGACTTTTCAATATCACAGTACTAATAAAAGTAATTAAAACAATAGGAAGAGTAACTGTGATTCTAGGACCAGCTTCCCAAAGCAAGGTTCAATATCCTGGCTTCATCTTTGAATTCTACATTATCTGCTTATATTCACTCGTGGACTTGGCCCTATCTGTCTGCTTCCTTACAGCTCTCCGATCAATCTGCCACAACACTCTTTTAACTTTTGGACAGAAGTAGTTTGTTTTCTGTCAGCTGGTCTTTAAACTTTAGTCATCCCTCCTGTTTCAAACATATAACTGTCTAACAGATTTCTGAAGGTGAGTTCAGATCAAGAGAAGCTCATTTCTCTCTTTAGTCTCCTCTATATTGGATCAAGGCAAAACCATGTCCTCCAATTTTCTTTCTAAATGTTTATCGCAGTGTTTTTCTCCCCTCAGCCTGTGCGCTAGCCAATTTGAGATTTCAGTGCTTGTCCTTTGTGCTCCATCTTTTCCCACTAAAGGACACAGACTCATTTGTTCTGCCATCTGGAAAATCACGCATATTACATCGTTTTCTTAGTCTCCACCATACTCCCAGGTCCTTACTCTAGCAAGCCTTCAAGATTTGCTTTGAATTTTATCTTTTCTCTGTAGTTTCGCTGACCCCCTCCAATCTGTACCCTTCCATGACTCTACACTATCATTGTGGTGTATTCATACTTCTCTGAGATTTATACTGTCTAACATTAATTCTTTTATTTTCTGCATCCAATTCCAAATGCTAAGCTATCAATATAATAAAAATACTAACATATCTACTTAAATGTTTTATAATTTAAAAAATTAATATATAGTAATTATGAGAGATTCAGAAAAACCATAAAGAAAAAATTGTCATATGCAACCCTAATTCAAAGAGACTAGTATATACATTGTAATCATTCTGTAATAAAGTATAACTACAATTTGTATATAAATATTTTTATTTTAATCAGATTCACTTGGAGTTTACAGAATTTAAAGAGTTTTTATTTTCCCTCACATTTCATCCCCTCAAATGCCTCATATAATTTTTATTGAAGGATCTTAAAGTAGGTAGGACTAAACATGAGTATGTGTCCTGTTACATTTTTGGTTTTGTTTGTTTGAAAGAGAAGTTTTTGGTCAACCTGTGTAATAGTTTGCAAGTTGACTTTCAGAAAGTATTTTTATAACTTCATTTCCTTGTAGCAAAGAGTAAGTAACAATAATTATTGTAATTTTAACCCCCTTTTGAGTAATTGGTGACAAAAGGTAATATATTACACTAATTTGAATTTGCTTACTTTAAATTCTGTATTATTAGCTAATTTATTCCACAGATGTTTACAGATTGATTGCTATGTTTGTGTCACCTCATAGGTACTCAAGTTTCAGTGAATGAAGAGAGGTCAGAATGGCCTTGGTTCCTGTTCTCTAAGAATTTCTAATTTATATTACAAAAAAAACCCACTTAAAAATAGGATAGCACCAAAATGAGCATAGAATTACAGTAATAATAAGTGCTGTACTGTGTTAAGAAAGCATAGAGGGTATAGACTTAAGCATTCAGGTCTGAGGTTATTATTTTATCTTTCCTGAGATAATTATTTATTCTTCTTAATTAGTACTTAAATATATACTTTTGTGAACTAGATTTTTATTTCCTTTGTCTATATTTCAATTGGGGTGTTTATCTTTTTCTAATTAAATTCATTAAAGAAAATTTAAAGACAATATAAATCGAGTATAATGTCAAAATGTAAAAAAGTCATTAAATTTCTTATTGTGAATTTCTTTAAGTTCAAAGCATATCTGTAGATTTCACAAGTATTTAAACTGATGACATAACTTTGGACCTTGTTCTTTATTTTGAACTACAGTATGCAATTTTTAAATTTATTTACATTCTCTGTTGTCTTTAGTTTCTGTTTTCTATCCAGAATCTAAGAACTAATAGTTCTTGTCTGTCTTGTTCTGTATGTTCCTAAGGTTGGAAAAAGTTGAATATTAATAAAATATAGAGTGGCCAATAAAATTCAAATATTTTCAGTGCATACAAGACTGATACTTTACATTTTTGATGATGTTTGATATTATGAATAAAATGTGCCATTAATTGCTTTACTTTTTAAATTTATTTTGCAATGCTTTCAAATACTACACAGTTCATATGTTAATTAATACCATGGTGTATATGGATTTTTTCCCTTTTTTTGGCATTATTTTCCTAATATGGGAAAATTAATCCAAAGGAGATGGACACATTTTTCAGGTGTTTTAAAATAGGAATTAAGCTTAGATCATTCAAAGATAGATAACTGCATCATATGCTTTTTTACCTATAAGCCATGTAAATCTGCTTCTGTGCTTACCCATCTGTGAAATGGGGCCAATAATTCTGTACACCTTATAAGATCATTGGACAAGTAACATGAGTTACTCGTTGTGTTCCTGGTGTCCATTAGGTGCTATATATATATATATATATATATATATATATATATATTATTTATATATATATATATAATTTTATTGTAATTACTGTCATTATCTACAATATTTTTATTTATTTATTTTATTTTTGGTACCAAGGATCGAACTCCCGATCTCACACTTGCCAGGCAGGTGCTTGTGCCATTGAGCTAAATCCCCAGCCCCTACAGTAACTTTAAACCAAATTATTTTTCCTAGGCAGCACTAGGGCTCCAGAAAGCTACAATTATCAGAGGCACAGAGCTGATTACACTGCATTAAAATAATTTAGCCAGATTCATTAAAATTAACAAAACTGAAAATAGAATCTGAAATGAAAAGCCAGTGCTTAGTTGTATGAAAACAACCACAATACCACCGTAGCCAACTTGTGGTGTAATGAGTTAGAGTGAAGGAATGTGTATCACTCACACACACACACACTCACTTATACACACACTGGGAAGCATTGAAGCTTACAGAGGTGGCAGCACAGCGCTTCATGAAACCTCAAATACAGAAAATGTAGACAATTATTATTGTCTGTTATTCTGGGGCTGGATTACTTCCCTTAGCTCAGCATCCTCTGGGTTCATCTGCATGGTCCTTTTGTTTCATATTATTTTGAGTCTGTAGCTGCACTTAGGCACTGACAAATGATTATGCCATTGTGCTTTTTCAAAAAAATCTTTTTTGAGCGAAACATCTAGAAATCCATCCATATCTGATTTAGTTTTAATATTCTAATATAGTTATCATTCATTAAGGACTAACCTCTGTTGTCAGATACCATGCATTAGCAGTATAACGTGAATAAGACAAGTCATCCCTTCAAGTCTTGGAAACAAAATTCATTTGAAAAGAGTAATATTCAAAGAACTGTGTGTATTGGATTCATAGGACGGTCCACCAGAAAGACCACACAAAATTTTAGCAAAGTATGTGAGACATAGAATGTCAGCTAGTACTGCTTGAGATAAAGAGCCACGGAGGCAGATGTGATGGTGCACACCTGTAATCCCAGCTCTGTGGAGGCTGAGGCAGGAGGATGAGTTTGAGGTCAGCCTGGGCTACAAAGTGACCTCGATGCTAACCTAAAATGCATAGTGAGACCCTGTCTCCAGAAGACAAAAAGAGAGAGAGAGAGAGAGAGAGAGAGAGAGAGAGAGAGAGAGAGAGATTAAAAAGCACTGGTTGCATCATCACCTCTTGTTCATTAAAATGTAAATGATAGTAGTTATGTAAGGCATGGTTTAGTTGCATTGTCCCCCAAAAGTCTGCTGTTCAGAGGTAGGATTTTGTCAGAGGGGACAGCCTATGGAGTGTGACTTGGAAGGTTGTATTCCTGTCCCTGGCTCTTATCTCTCTCCCCTGCTCCCCTCCCCTTGCGGACTTGCATGGATTGAGCGACATTCCTCCACCACACACGTCAACTAGCCTGTCCGGCCTTGCAACCAACCAACCATGGATTAATCTTCATAAAAAGCTGTGCCAAAATAAACATCTCCTCCTTTAATTTGCAGATGCCAAGTATTTTATCCCCATGGGGGGAAACTGACCGCCATATTTAAGGTATACACTTGGTGTTTAATATAGGTAACAGTGTGAAGTCATTGCCACAATGAATCACTATACACATGGCCTCACACAGTCCCCATCTTGTTTTTCTTTAGTCATAATGCCAGAGAAGGTAGGGTGTTCCCTGAGCAAATTTCAAGCATTCAGCACGATGCTGTCATCTATACTGATATTACTATATGTCACATTCCCAAAACTTTCTCCTAAGTTTGTGCCCCTTGGCCCTGAGTTTTCCATTTTCTCCTCCCTTCATTATGACAAACATCATTTTACTCTTTTCTGTCCCTCTGACTGCTTTAGATTTGATGTGAAAGTGAAATCACATATGATTTGTTATTCTGGGGCTGGGTTACTTCCCTTAGCTCGGCATCCTCTGGGTTCATCCGCGTGGTCCCAATGCCAATATTTCATCTTCTTTAACACTGAATGTCTTTCATGGGTGTTCATGCCTCTATGCGTCTCCATCTATCTGAGAATCCATGGAGACCTTGGGGGTTTCTGCATTTCACCTACTTTTGAATAATGCTGCAATAAACCTTAGAGTACAAATAAATCTTTGACATACCGATTCTCTTGTTATTTTAATACATACTCAAACATTGTATTCTTGTATCATAAACTGGTTTTTTTTTGAAAAATGCCCATAGTTTTTCCCTCAGTAACATTACAAATTTAATCATACTCTAATAGTTTACGAATGATTTTTCATCCATCTCTTCATAAATGCTGGCCGTCTTTTATTCATTTTGATAATATCTCTTCTAACAGATGTGAGGTGATATATCCTTGTGGTTTTGATTTGTATTTGGTGACTCAAAATCTTCATATGCCTGTTGTCCATTTATATATCTTCTTTTGAGAATGTCTATTCAGATCATTTGCTCCTTTTGAAATTCGAGTTATTTTACTATGGAGCTTCTTATATATTGACTATTCATGTGGCTCACAAATATTTTTCCCCATTATATAAGTAACCTTTTTCACTGTTTGCTATTTCCTTCACAAAAAAATTGACTCTAGAGTTAAACTGCCTCAGTTCAAATCCAGCTCACTCACTGACACGATGTGAAATAGACAAAGGTGTTTGTAGGAGACTGTATTTATTAGGAGTCATTAATTTGCACTTCTTTGCTTCAAATTGGAAGAAGGCCTATACTTTCCCTTGCCACTGGGTCTGGCTTGACAATCAGATTTAGCTAATAAGTCCTAAGGGTTACCTTGGAACAACATTCTTACCTACCCACCAGTATTTCCCAGAATTCTCTGATTCCCTCTCTTTCATAAAGTATTTCTGGCATCAAGCTAGATCCTGGAATGAAGGCAATGTAAGCAGAGAAAAAGAGGCCTGTATAAAAGAGGAAATAGCTGCGTTTGGCTTTGCTTTCTCTGATTGATTCAAAGCTTAACATCCATTTCTTGGTTTATAGATTCATGAGACATTTGTAAGACCATAGTATAAATGTATCCACTAATTGTTCTGGTCCCAAGCCATTCAATGACAACTTTGTTCTTTAATAATTATTGTTACACTTTATTCACATGATTATCAGTGAACTTCCTTCAGACTCCTACCTTCTGAAGTTCAGATGCTGGGTCAATGACCCACAGAGACTCCCATGATATATCTGAATTTTTAGATAGATTTATTTTAAGAGGCCCAACTAAAAGAACCAAAAAGACATGTCCTTAATTTCTACCTGTCTGAAGCTTGGTGATCTTGCTAAAGGATTTTATATTTGATATATCTGGGCTTCTATCTTTTATCTGCAACTGTAAGTAATTTATAGAGTTATTGTAAGTTCTTAAAAATTATGTATGTAAAAATGTGGGGTGTGGTTCTTGGCAGACATTAGAAACTCATGTACCGCAATACTGACACTTCTCTAAATGTGTACCATAGCAGAACCTGGAGCAACACAAAATAATGTTTACGCAGAATATGTATTTCAACAAAACATTTGAATTTTCAGGATGCCCCCAATATATTCCTAAACTCAACTGAGCTAGGCAACCTAAGTTCATCTTGCATTAGAAATAAAGCTGTCCTAACTGTCAGATAAGGTAGATGTCACTACCCTATGCCAACATTTTGGCTGGTAGTTTAAACTTCTTTGCAAATTTCCCTGTTGATTTTTGTCACCAGTAATTCAAGATTTGCTGAAGTTTATGTCCTTGGGTGTTGAAAAACTTTCTGCCTTTATTAAAAACGCTTTAACAATCTAAAGTTTGTTTGCTACTTAGCCAGCATAATCTTTTAAAATGCATTCATTTGGAATGAATATTGCATTGCAATAGGATTCTCATCTTTAGTTTCAGTAAAACCTTATAGATGTAATGGGTTTTGCGAATTTGCCAATGGTGTTTGCATTCACAACCACTAAGTCCCTATAAACTCAAGCTGTTATTAGATTTTGCAGTGATCAGCTCTGTTGCCTTTCTGCCTTTCCTTCCAGAAGGCTCTGAATAAGCAGTAAAGGAGATTCACCTATGCACCCTCCTGTGACCTGTATCATAAAAGCCTTAAGTGAAAAAAATGTGAATTCTGCAGTGATCTCTTCTGCCCAGCATGGTTAAACTGTATACGGGAGCCATCCGAGTTCACAGACCACAGTTTATTTGTAGGAAAGGTTACTGAAATGCATGCTGTACATAGTCACTTGTGTCATGCTGTATTTTTTTTTTGTGCTCACATTTAATTTATTAAGTGTGGACAGAGGCCAATTATCCATAAGTCAATAAGATAAGAGCTAGAAACATGTGGCACAGAAAAAGTTTAGACCCAGTGCTTATCAGCTTTCCTTGTGTGTGTCAGACATAGTCCTAGAGAATGAGTCATGAGGGACTTTTAAATAAATGAAAAGGAATCACTTTTTAGAGAAAGAGAAACATGTAAAGATTGTCAGATAAAAATGACTATAGTGCATTCTGGGAAATAAGAAAACGTCAGAATGATAGCAGTGTACACTGTATACTTGTAAGACAACAGCTAGAACCAAAGAATGGTAACAGCCAAGAGCCCGATCCGAGAATGCCTTATAGAAAATGGTATGAAATTTAAATTTCATAATCTGTGCAATATGATGCTATTCAAGGCAGTAAAGGAGGGAAGTTATCAACTTTTTTGCTTTGTTTTAGCAAGACGACTGTGTAATGATATGAAAGCCAGCCAGTGGAGGAGGAACAGTACAGTAATCCAGAAGAAAGACAGCGCAGAACTCTGCAGGAAGCTGAGAGAACAGAGGAAGGGAACAGCAGCATGGTGCTAGCAGCCCAGTACAGACTTGTTAGAACAGGAAAGATGGAGAGGAAGGAACAGTTTGACTCACAAACCGAATAACTTCCTGGGTGGTGGGGCTGTTAATTCAGAACACTAGAGAAGCAGCGGCATTGTGCAAGGTTTTGAGGTCCGTTTTGTTTCTCCTATTTTGATTGCTTTATTCTTCTTGCTTCATCTAGTGGACAATTTGAAAACATGGGCTCACATGGCTCCATTTATCTATGAATGGGCATATTATTATTTCTAGCAAAAATAGTCTTACTTCACTGTTAACCTGAACTGGCTTAATGAATTGCTTTAAGCATTAGAATCAAGCAGAGAAAAAATACATACTTACAAAGCCCAGCTATCTCGATTTTTTCTTTCTTGAAAGCTTGAGCCATCACATAAGATTGTTCAATTATTAAGGTGGAGAGAAAAGATATAAAGAGAATTTTAATGCTGTGAACCTATGAGGGTAGAGCGAGGTCCTAAAATTCTAGATACCCCAAGAGAAGCAAATGGCAAACGTACCAAATCGTCTTGGATACACATCAACAGCACATGCAACACAGTTAAACATTCCCATGGAGTCTCAACCACACTGCAGATAAAGCAAAAGAATTGGTCTGTTTTAAGCTCTTCTCTTGTTCAAGAAACACTTTAGGATGCATCAATTTATAGTAGTTTCTTCCTCTTTCCCTTTCTCCCTCCCTCCTTCCTTTTCTCTTTGTCCTCTCCTTCTCTTCTCCCTTCCTCTCCTCCACCTTCCTTTTTATCCTTCCCTCCTCTCACTCTTTGTTGATGATTGAGGGAAGAAATCGTGTTATAATAATTGGGTTATTTACATAATGACTTCAATAAGGAGATGAGCAATTCCTATTTTTTCCCTTAAAATAGATTTCTATATTGTGAAAACCAACTGTGAATACACTTTAAAGAGTTTTTCAAATAAAAATGCATAAGCAACAAGACTTTAATGTTCAAGAGAAAGTTTTTATTTATCTGCATTTTCATGAACTCTATGAGAAAATCACTAGATCAATGAATATCCTTTTATATTCAAATAAATAATCATAATATATACCCATAGAGGAAACACTACAAACTACAAGATCAATGGAACAAATTAAGGAAAAAAACTATAAATTTTATTTTTTATCTCTTATATGTTATTTTCCATGTTTGCAAATCTTTATTCTTCATTGTAACTACAGCTGTATAAATTACAAATGATCATTATACTCTTTACATATAACATTTTCTGAACTTTGAAGTCAATAATTTTTTTTGAAATTCAAGAAAATGTAACATACATTATTAGATTAACTTATTCAATTGTATTATTTATAATATTGTACTTTCTTTAGTAATCAGGTAACTTCACTATGCTGGCTATTATTTTATGTAAATCCAATTCATAAAATGTTTCTTCCTTTGCATAAGGGAAAACACGATAAAAATTTAGAAAGCAAATGTTTTCAGTTTGGAGAAAAGGGTTAAGAGATCATATCAAAATCTACCTGAGGAATGATTTTCTAAGTCACTGACACAATCATTAGAGGTAAGTTTGAGAATGTATTATCAAAACATCCATAATGATGCCATTTAGC